>JAAAKQ030084072.1:0-10827 GCA_010016005.3 Zanna intricata | reverse complement strand
ATATATATATATATTTAAATTAGAAAAAAATGTTAAAAGAAAAAAAGGAGATAAACTCTGATTTGAACCGATGTGTACCCTTGTAAGAACCAAATATTTCATAAATTAAAATTTTATTTTGCTATAACTCTGGAACCATTGAAAATAAGTCACACCTCTGACATATCGTTGAGTAGTTTTTATGAGGGCTTACTACTGCAGTTAAAAAATAGTCCAAAATCCAAATCTGTTTGGAATTTGGGCCTTTTTGGATACCTTTATTTCAGTCTAATGCAATCAAAATGGGACATGCACAACTAGATGTTACAAGAGTTCTTTAATCAACATTTCAACATACTGTGGTAATCGTTTTTTATTTGTTCGAGATTCATACGTATATACACACGTACAGACGTCACACGAAACTAGTCAAAATGGATTCATTGATGGTCAAAATGGGATATTCCCGTTGAAATTTGAAAAACTAAATTTTTCGTGATTACAGTACTTCCTTTACTTTAGTAGTAGAAGGAAGTAAATATATACTTCCTTTACTAGTAGAAGGAAGTAAATATATACCAAATATTTTTTTTAAAAATTATTTAAGATCGAAGAGAGATGAGCTAATTTTATTGTTTAACAATGTACATAAAATTAAATGTAATTATTAAGTGGCTGTCATATTATGTATTATTTGACTACTCTAATATGATTTAAATTAATTATTGAAATTTTTTTTTTAAATTACTTTAATCAAAGAATTTTAGATTTATACAAGTATAAAAGTACTCTAGAACTTCGAAAAATTATTCGGTTTAGACAGTAAATCTGAGTTTTGTTTATGTGCATTTACAGTTAATATAAGTAAGGGATAATGCATTTTGTAATATTAATTCTACTGAATTTGTAACAGCTTTTTACAATTTTAAGTTATAAATTAATATGAAGTAGTTTCTTTATTAAAAGTTCTGATATAATACAAAAATGCTACACCAATATTATTAAAATATTCGCACAATACATTTATGAAAAATTTCTCAAATATCAAACAGATTGTTATAACATTTCTTTTTTTTTTTGATATGGTTTAAAGTATATGACAATTTTTTTTTTATTCATTTCTCATTTTCTACTGTTTATTTTATAAAAGTTGCAAGAGCTGTTGTATTACCGAATTTCCAATCTCATCTGAGAAAAGGAAATTGATCCACGAACAAACACACCGGGAATAGAAACAACAGAGAGATGACTTTCATACGTACGCGTACAAGCACACACATGTATCGGTCCATATACTTGTAGCCTTCATTGGTCTATATCAAACCTCTCCCTAAAACCTCCTCTTCACCGCAAATGATGATCCAATATAACCAAACCGTACCCTCCCTCCGACCCATCACTTTTGTTCCAGCTCAGTGCTACAGATATTCGCACACTAATACAACAAAACTCCCGCTTTAACTGTTCCCCCCTTCTAAAAACAAGTAAAATAACTATACAAAGCAAAATAAACTGTATATTCTGAAACTGTATTGCATTTTACATTCTGTCAATCATAAACACAAACTGATACAAATCAATACAACTCTTTGTTCATCGCAACGGATTATAGGGAAATTGTTTTACAGTACAACGGACCGTACAATCACTGTCAGTAACTTTGTGGTACAGTACAACGTTACATTAGTATTCTAACGTATATATACAGTTATTGTGCCACCATAAACAATTTTCATAGAAATATATATAAATGTATGTATGAAAAAGGTTTTAGCTTCATTATAATATTACAAAATAGTCTCCAAAACAATTATTTTATTTTATAGTAAATAATTCAATAGCGTTTAAAAATGTTATTAACAAAAGAAAAGAAAAATATAATGTGGACACCACATGACTTTTTTGTACGAAAATCCAAAAGTAATTGATTCTACTCGGATTTGATTTGAAAAGTAATTGATTTCACTCGGATCGGCGTTAGACCTGGAAGTGTCACGTAAAGATGAAGAGATAAAAGCTGAACGCAAAATACAGCAGACTGCATTGGATGCTACAAAGGAACTCAGGCTTCACGTTATCCAACAAAATCTTAATCTATAAGGCTATTCTACGCCCAATCTGGACGAAAGGTGGAGAATAGTGGGGAAAGGCTAGTAATATGACTAGTAATATGGAAATTATATAACAATTCCACAACAGGATAGTGAGGGTAATTGCCAAAGCGCCATGGTTCACGCAAAGACGAGATTCACGATTGACTGGAGCTTCCGTAGTTTCGTGAGATTGCACGGTAGCGCAGTGGTAAATACTTGAGTCTTGAGAATCATGTTAAAATTAAAAAAAGAGTTATAAATAACTCAAATAGTGTAAACAATACGGCTTCATTAAACTCAGTTCTTATTTTTTTAAAAATCAAATATGGATATCACATGACTTCTTTATACGAAAATACTATTATTTGTTGTATTTTAACAAACGTACTATATTTGTATTTAACAAAGTTTTCAGTAAATCAATTTTTTCCTGTTAAGAGTTAATACGTAAAATCACATTTTAAATTAGCGCAATGTTGGAAATATACTCGTGTATCATAGAACGATATGGAATTCATTTTCGTAAATGAAACATATTAAATTCGTTCTTTTTCGTCAAATACATAGCGAGTTGACAACAGGATAATATAATATTTATTTTTTCACAACAAAATAATTATCGGTAAGTTAATTGTTTTACTGTATTAACTAAAAAATAAAATAAAATATACTTTCAAAGGAAGTTTTAAAAAAACAAAAGATGATTAAATATTTCCAAATTAAAAACAGAACAAATGAGATTTCCTAATACTTAAGTATTAATTACTGGTCGGTTGTTGTTACGTCCACAGGAAATCAGATGCTCATGGTGAATTAGAAGACCGAAACAAGGATGAGTGTTTTACAGGAAAATTGATGGGAAAAGACCAAAGAGAGATAGAGAGAGGTAAGGGAGAAATAAGGGAAAGCGATCGAGAAAGCAAGGTAGAAAGGGATTAGGTCTTGTTCAGTAATTTTGCCTTCATTAAAGCTGGATCAGTCAAGTTGAATGGTTTGGTTGTACGAAAGAGCATTGTGTTTATAAGAGAAGAGTGGTAGCAGTAGTACGGGCAGCTGTGCAAGAAGAGTAACAGCACCCCAATGTACAGTACAGTTCAGAAACATAACAGCACGTTTGATCCACGCAGATCAGGTGCAGAGCAAAAGAGGCCCTTTTACAAAGGGCCCGGCACTCCTGTATGTGATGTTAACGGTGAAACTTTTAATTAAAATTTCAATGTTATTTTCCTTATTTCTCCTGTCCCTTCCCCTTATATTCAAACTGAAACAACCTTACTGCATCTCAAGCTGTGCATTATAGTCGTATTTCCAAAGATTTTTTTTTGAAACTTTCATTGTGTTCTCGGATATTTCAACCCTAAAAAAAGGGAAAAAATACGAGTAGTACAAAACTCATACGTTAAACCTCATTTTTCTTAAAAAGATATATTTCAAAGAAGTTTTTTTTTAAGCGTAACTAATTACTTTACTTTTCCTACTTTTTTAAAATGTTAAATTATTTATAGCTGTACATCTTAAAACATATTATTATTATTTTCCTTAATTTTTGTTCAAAATTAGTAATTTATTAAAATATTTAATTTATCCTGAAATCTAATTTAGGCTGATGTTATCAAAGATTTGATTCATAAATTTCTTCCTCGTTATATAATTCCAAAATATCTTTAAAATTTTGGTATAAAGGTTCCTACAATGTTAAAAATTTCATTTTATTCATAAATCTTATAATAAGATAAACAAATCTCTTCGCATATAAAGAGAGACGTATACCAATTGACGTAAGCGTTAATTATTTAAATGTAAAAAATAAATTTGTTTAATCAAAATAAATTACTTGTATGGAAATAAGGGAATTATTTCTAAATTTGGATTAAGGTAAAATTTTAATGCCTCCTCTACAGATAAAAATAAAAATAAATTTTACATTAAATTTTAAGAAATTTTATTAATTTTAAATCATTACTTTTAACAAACATTTTTCCCTTTTAAATGTTACAAACGTAAAAAATTATCTCCATCTGATAAACCCTCATTTAGAAAAAAATTCAAATCTTTGTCACCTCGAGCACCTAGATTCCTCTGAATCTTCCTATAGGCCAATTTCATCAACTGAAACTCTGCAAGTAATCATGAAGGAGCAGGATTTACAGTAGGTCCCTGGATTTGACTTAATTACTAACAAAATTTTATTTTTGCTTCCTTTCAAAGCCATTCTGTACATATATTTTTAATGATATCCTGCGCCGTACGAGCTTCCTGATAGAGCAGAAAGTTTCACAAATTGTTGTAGTCCAGAAGCTAGGTAAACCGGTACATAAGGTATCTTCCTACAGCCCGATAAATCTATTATCTATTTTGTCACAAAATATTTGAAGACTTTTCTTCGGAACCTCTGACTTTTTCTTGACCACGGTCATGTTATTCCTGATCATCATTTTGACTTTTGAGATGGTCGCTCCCCACTACTGAACAGACACACACTTTTTAAGAATATCAGCAAGAGCTTTGAGGCAAAAAAATACTCTTCAGCTGCCTTTTTGGATTTTCAGCAGGCCTTCGACATGGTATGGCTGTCTTGCCTATCATAAACGTTAAAAACAATCCTATCTCAACCGTATTACTTGGTTGTGCGTAGGTGTCTGGGTGGACGTTTGTCACAGGTGGAGTATAACACTGAGTTAACTGTGTGTTCTTTGGTAGTAAATCGGGGTTCCAAAAGGATCGATCTTATATTGTATCTTCAAAGCGGACCCTCCGTCTGCTGAATATAGCATTCTTATTTAATTTGCAGATGACACGGCTATTCTGGCTGTCGATAATGACTCAATTCTAGCTTCAAGTAAATTACTACATGAATTGAATCGAGTCAATGGATGGCTGTCAAGATGGAAGATTAAAGTTAATATAGCGATGACGAGGCATGTAACATTTGAAATGAGGAGAAGAGACTGCCTACGGGTCCAATTCGATGGCGTTCTCATACCAGATGATCAAAGTGAACGGTACCTTGGTCTTCAAATTGATCGTCGTCTGACATGAAAGGTCCAATTAAGAGAAAAGAGAAAACAACTGGATATTAAGTTTAACGAAATATACTGGATGCTGAGCAGGAGATCTTAACTTTCAATATCTAAAAAGCAGTTGTATTCAACGTATGAAACCGATTTGGTACCATGGGATCCAGCTTTGGAGTACTAAAAGCAGCAAAGTTGAAGTATACAGTGATTTCAAAAGAAATTAATGAGGAGCTTAAAAAAAAGCGCCTTGGTTCATAAGGAACAGTGGCATCCACGAATATTTGGGTTTACCGTATGATTGAGAAGGAACACATAGATGCGGTACAAAGTATTAACTGTGGCTAAACAATCACTTGAATTATTTAGCTGTTAATCTCCTAGACAATAGCGAAGACGTTAAAAGGAAAAAACGACTCTACGTGTTGGACCTTAATAACTTTATGTGATTTATTTTAGAGCTGCGTCAATTTGAGCATCTGTTTCATCATTTTTCTTGTTTAATAATCTTTTAAATGTTTTTGATTTGTATTGAGCTACCGATGGTACCGCTATCTGCTTTAACTTTATGTGTGTATTTACACTGACGGTTCTATATAGGAATATTAAATGCAGTTTTTGAAGAGCATCGATAGTAGCCTCACTGCACGTGTTTGTATATGATCATATTTATTTACATTTTCTTTAAATGTTGTAACCGATTGTAAATTTTATTTTGAGACCAAAATATCCGGTGAAACATTAACAAATTAAAAAAGTTATAAAGCGATATTTTACAAACACCCTTTTAGCGATTATAAAAACACCCTCCTTTTTACTTCCTTTACTTCGTACAAGGAAGTATTATAATCGCAAAAAATTTCAGTTTTTGGTTTTCAGATTTCAACGGAAATATCCATTTGGATCATCCCTGAGTTCTCTAGACTAGTTTCAGAAATTTTGGATTTAGGACTGTGGTAACATCTAGTTGTGCACCTTCCCTTTTGAATACATTCGACTGAATCAAAAGTTTGTATACAATCAGACCTGTAAATCTTCTAAAACGGAGTTTCAATTTTTAAACATTTGGATTTTAGACTTTTCCTTGATTGCAATAATAAACCCTCATTGACAGTTTTTCAATGATATATTATAAGTGGTACTTTTTTCATTGTTCAGATTAATAGCCAAATAAAACTTTTATTAATTAAGAAGTATTTGGATCTTACAAGGGTACACATCGTTGGAATCAGACTTCATCTCCTTTTATTTTATTATTTGTTAAAATTAAAATGCATTGATATTTTAATAAATTATTAGCCTCTGATTGTAAAAAAAATGTACGACAAATAATAATTCAATAAAAATATCATACGTTATTAATGAAATAATATTTTACGTACTTTTCCCTTTAAAAAAATGGGTATATATAATTTAATGGTAAAGGAAATCATGTAGTGTCCACGCCAGATTTTTTATTAAAAAAAAATTCTGCAATCTTCCCCTGAGATTGTTCTATGTTTATTGTAATTATGTCTGATAGGCTAAAAAGACATTCCTACAAAATTATAAAAATCAACTTTCCTATGACACACAGTTTCTATAACCCGAAATCATATAAAAATATTTCTTTACTAGAAATATAAATCTTAAGAAAATATATATATATATATATACACACAAATAAATATGCACAAATTAATTTCGGCACGGTATTATTTTTACCGAGATTTTATTATTTTTGGAAATAAAGTTTATTTAAACATTTAGAAAATGTTAAATACGTGGAGGAAGATAGTATTTTGAAAAGTATAATTATAATAATTTGTCTATATTAAACGCTGTATTAGCCGGAAAACTTAAATAGAAGACATATAATTAAAACTGTTATATTCTAAACAAATACTATAAAGGAATTATTCTAATGAAATAACAGTAATATATTTTTAAAAAGATTGGCATATCAATCTTAAATTATAGTCATCAGATTAATAATAAAGACCGTATTTCTAATTTCAAATTTAATTCATTTTTGAGTTAATAGAAAGAATTTCTTCCGGAGGTCCCGGGTTCGAATCCCGGTCAGACATGACATTTTCATACATGCTACAAGTCATTCATCCCATCCTCTGAAGATATATCTTAACGGTAGTTCCGGAGGTTAAAAAAAAAAAAAAAAAAAAAAAAAAAAAAAAAAAAAAAAAAAAAAAAAAAAAATAGAAAGAATAGAATTTTCATTAGGAACATACAAACTAACTTGAAGTTTACTTCTAAATCACCTAAAGGTAAACCAGTTCGTTAAAACTCTCTAAAAACAAACGTTTAACAATTTAAAAAGAAAACGCGCCAAGAATATTACCTAACACATTACATATGTTTTCAAAATAAAAATCAAGAATAAAGTTTGCTGTATCGTATTTAAATAAATATTTTTATTTTTAAGTGCTCTGCAAAAAAAATAAATTGAAATTAAAATTGAAAAATGATTTTATTTTAAGAAGAGATTAAGTTTTAAGTTTTTATTTTAGACCCCGTGGAGCTCCCTTCCTGTTCCATTGACCTGACTGTGTTCTCTATCGTTATTACTGCGATACTGATAACTTACAATTAAAACCTGAAAATTTCTTTCCTTCCACCCTTCCCTCGTTTTTGACACAGAAGCTTTGATACGCTTCTACTCTAGACAAGCTACAGCTCTGGGCGTAGCACTATCGGTCAACAGCTAACTGAAAATCACGTATTTCAGCAGTTTCAGAGGACCACTATACTCTCAGTCTTTCATCACATTTTAGATAATATAATACATATATATATATATATACATATTAAACATATACGTATGTGTAATATATACATATACACATATTACACATGTAAATTTATGTATTATTACATATATTTATTTTTGTAAATATAATAGTCAAATATGATTTTATACTGTACATCACTATAAAAATTATATGAATTTTATTGTCTGTAATTTTTTTTTAAACCAATACTATTTCTTTTAAGCTCCTATTTTATACATTAAAAAAAAAGTGGTACAGATGTTGTTAAAATTTCCTTGTATTTAAATAGAGCTTAAAATTTAATCGTTTTTTGATGATGCATTTGAAAACTAAATTTTTACTACTTGTCCATCCTTAAAAAAGTTTCGTAATTATTTATTTGATTATTTTTCTATAAGAAAAAAGAATCAAACCTTTTCTACAATGATTTTGTAAACCAATTAAATATAGAATTCAATTATATCTTAAACGATACTGTTTTATTATATCCTAAAATAGAGTTAAAAATTAGTTTAAAAATTTGGTATGATATTCCACAAAAAAAAAAAAAGAATAAGTTTACTGTTTATCTCTGTGACTTCCATTAATATTTCGTCTAATTGAAAAAAACTTTAAAAAATAAATATAAATTATATATGTATATAAACAAGACTCAAGTGATTAAGTATAAAAACATTAGCAAAATTTATAAACGATTACTTTTAAGAATGAAATAATTTAAAAACCATTCATAAATCCGATAAGATTTCAAATAAATATTTCCTCTCTACTAACTGCAAATTTTCAAAATATAATTTTAATAATATTTAATTTTGTAAATCTTTAACAGTAAAGGTTGAGGAAACTTCTATTTATAAGTGTGATTAGTGCATTAATAGCCAGCTTCCTGGAGAAAAAAGAAAAAAATTCCCTACTGATAAGTATAATTTATAGAAAAATAACAAAAACTCTCAAGCTAATAAGGAGGAAAAAGATTATAAAATTACTTTTTTGGGTAAAGATGGTGTTTCTAGAGATAATAAAAAAACAAAGTTCATATCCATCTGAAATCTCTTTAGTATCAATCCTTCCGTTCAAAAATTACGAGTATATCAGCACCTGATATCCAAAATCAATTATATTTGACTTTCACTGATTCTCAAAAATTATGCAAAATAAATGTGAAAAATCGATAAATTCAACAATAGTTGATTCAACAATCAACAATTCAACAATGTGCATGAAATTTTAATTCATTAAAATAATTTCCCATCTTTCAAGTTCCTCTGGAACAAAGGACCACTTGAAGCAAAAGTTTGTATTTATTTTGTCTTTTTTAATGCGTTTTCTTTCCCTTATCTTGCAAATCTTTTTCATTATTTCTCTTTGTTATTGACTTCTCTTTTTTGATCAGACGATTATGGTTTTACCTTCTTCCCTTGAAAATCCTTGAAATTTTGTAACAGTTTTCTAAACATCATACTATTCCTTTAGATATTTTCACTTCTTTTAGCTTTTTTGAACCACTGAGGTCCATTAATTTCCGTTAATTTTACTGTACAAATCTGGATGAAGATTTTTTTTCTAAGCCTATTATTCAATCCTTATGTTATTGTAAGGTAATTATTATGTTGGTCAAAGTATACGGTTGTGATCGAATCTGAAATTTTTTCAGTTTCAATGATTCGTAAAGATGTTTTTGCTTTTAAATTCTGTTCTTTTTAACTTTTTTTTATTCTTCCAAAAATTTTATTGAAAATTTTTCTTTCCTTTTTTCAAATTTCAATGGATATATCCAATCTGACCATAATCGAATCCATTTTGACTAGTTTCAGCGTGACGTCTGTACGTACATATATATTCATATCTCGTATAATTCAAAAATTATTACTCGTAAGATGTTGAAATTTTGGATTTAAGACTGTTGTAACATCTAGTTGTGCACCATCCCTTTTGATTGCAATTTACTGGAGTAAAAGAGTTTAGAAAAATCTCAAAATCTAATTTTTTGGCTTTCGGTTTTTTTCTTAATTGTAGTAATAAGCCCTCATTGAAAGCTTTTCCACGATATATAATAAGTGGTACTTATTTTCATTGGTTCCAGAGTTCCGGCCAAATAGAAGTTTAATTAACGAAATATTTAGATTTTACAAAGGCACACATCGGTTCGAAACGGATTTTTTCACCTTTTTTTTTTCTGTTAACTTTTTTTTTAATATAAATGTATATATTTATTTATTAGTAATTATTAACCTCTGATTGTAAAAAAAAATTAAGATAATTTATAAAACTATAGTAATAATAATAAAAATGATTAGATATATCAGAAGTAATATCGAAATAAAATTTTGTGTACTTTTAAAAATGTGTGTATTGGTTTAGTAGGCGTAGAAGGAACGTAGTAGGGTGGCATAATAAGATGTGATGTCCACATCAGATTTTTTCCTATTGTACTTACTTTACTTGATTTCAAACCGATAACGGATTCTTATGCCAACAGGCTTTCTGGTTTGATTAACCATCGTAATGTATTTCGTACAAGTAGAATAAATGTTTAAATAATGTTAAAATATTACTGTTAATATTATAAATGTTTCATTTTTATGATAATTTTG
Source organism: Zanna intricata (assembly GCA_010016005.3). NCBI lineage: Eukaryota > Metazoa > Arthropoda > Insecta > Hemiptera > Fulgoridae > Zanna > Zanna intricata. The sequence goes on along the minus strand of JAAAKQ030084072.1, from coordinate 379 downwards.
TATATGTTGTTAATATTTATAAAAAATGTGATTTTTAGCCATTAAATTAAAAAAATTTAAACATCAGGGAAATTACATGCAAACAAGCATTCCCCGTTCCCGCTTCCATTCGCACTAAATGATTACAGAACTTCAAAAATTGGAAATAATCTTTTTTAGTTATATTTGGGCTGTTCTCGGAGGTTTTCTTGACAACTTTTATAAAATAAATCAATCAGGATGGATAACAACTTTTCAGTAAAATAAATTTTCATAAAAAATGATAAAATAAGAAAACCGTAAAACATCAGGGTAAATTAAAACAATGCAACACTTACATTGCTAAAGTTATATAATCAGATATGGCGGGATGGAATGTATCCGCGACAGTGAAGGAAAG
>JAAAKQ030084061.1:0-14943 GCA_010016005.3 Zanna intricata | reverse complement strand
TTTTAGTTTAAAGCCTACTATTTTTTTGTAATTTGTATGTGTTTGACTGAAAATAAAAGATATTATTATTATTATTAAAAGGGATTTGGCATAATACTTCAATACTAATTTAGTTTCTAATTAAACAAAAACCTGATCACATAGATGATAACCAGAGATGTTAAAAAGAAAAAATTAAAAATAAATGTTATTTACAGTGAGAAAATTTTATAAAAATGGGTTTATAAAATAAGTTTATACAGAGTGTATATTAAAATAAGCCCTAGGATGACGTATTTATCTCCAACTCTCTTTGTCTGTTAACAAGACAACACCTCTAAGGAACTTTTATATTAAAATATTTTTTTTAGAAAACGTTTTCAAGAAATGTTAGTTTCTTCGTTTTTAAGGAATTCAAAAAATCATTAAAATAATATCTTGTTAAAATAACTTGATTTATTAAATTAATTCTTTTGCAAAAGATATTACGTTTTAAAATAATCTACAGAATATTAAAACACGGAAGAGAAAATATAACTTCTGTACGATATTAATCAAATAATATTTTTTATGAAAAACATTAAGATCAAAGAAATAATTTGTAATTGGTTATTTTAAAATAAAATAATAAAAATTGAAAATAATTAAATAGCTTTCTTTCTTTCTTTCTTTCAATGCCGACTTTTTAAAGATTCTATAAAACACATTAATATTTTCATATTCATCGTTTCGAATTTCATCGGATATATTTACATCCAATATAGTTTAACGAGTAATTGTCTCATACCCTTAACTAATTTTAATAAAAATTTAACAACAATTATAGGTCATAAACATAAAATCACCAATTATATGAAATATATTAAAAATAAAGTTAAAACACACATCTATACATAGAGAATTTCTCTAGTTTTTTCTCTACTTTTAGCTTAAAAAATCTCAGAACTTAAAATTAATAATAATAATAATAATTGGTTAACCAAAATTTTAATCCATTACACTAATTATGTATCATTACTTCTAAAAATACAATTGGCAAAAAAAAATTAAATGGGATCTAGTGATTTAAAAATTCAGCTCTCTTCGGTCATACATTTGACTAAATGATGCTTCTTAACTAGTTTAGGAAGGAATCTACCGGAAGAAGTAGTTAATAGTACCAATGAAGAAGAAAAATCATATTTAGAATTTTTAATTGTAAGTATAAATATATATAAAATACATTGCTGTTAAACGAATATAATTTCTTAACTCGGTTAATTAAATAGTGAAGTGGATTCACTTTATTCACTGAATAAAATACCATCTTCCACATTATCATTTCCAAGAATACCAAAATGAATGAGATCAGAATGTAGCACTTTTATTATGTTCAACAAAGGGGGTTTGACTGTTTATTGTACATCAACACATTCAAAGAAAGCAATTTCAGCTAAAGAATCTTTTGAATCATTGGTTTTTTTTTATATAAGAAAGACCGAGCTTATAGTGTTTAGCAGGAAAAATCTCTCATTTTCTGTAGCTCTTTTGTGTTGATTAATTATATAAATATATATATTTTAAGTGATTAGGGAGAATAGTATTTTTTAAATTTATTTTAAAATAAAGTAACATTAAATAATTAATCGTGTTGTATACTGAGAAAAGAGTGATGCAGTAAAATAGTAGGAAATTGGTCTTACAGAAAGAACGTTAGGCTTAAACAAAGAGTTGAAGATAAACATGAAATATACACGTCATAGACTCTGAAAGACGAATAGAAAATGCGGGAGTAGATCTCTCTAGGAGTGAATAGAACATGGACTGGTGATTTGGAAACGAAAAGTTCTACTTTACCGAAATAGCTAGGTAAGGGACATCTTTGACTCCTTTGTTCGGTCAGAGCAAATAGACAGAATTATTATTAACAGTTTCTTATTATAATTGTATTGGATTTTAAAATCAATTAATATGATGTATATATACAGAGTGTATCAGGGATGTCCTCTCGAGAGTTTCATAACCTATTCTAATCATAGAAAATAATGAAAAAGCTTATAAAAAAATATGTCCTAAAATGCTTTATTTGCAAGCTAATAAAAATTTCGCTTGAATTTCAGCTACCCCGGTGAAATGAGACCGTACTGAAATTTTTAGAAATTAATTAAAAAGTAAAAATAGTGATTACTTATGGTTTTTAACCTGAAAAATCGGACAAAATAAATCCCAGAATCGTATATGCGGTAGTTTTTGAGAAAACTTGGGTGAAAAGTAATAAATAGGAGTAAAATAACCTGTTTTGTATATTTGACTTACAGCAACTTTATTAAATGGGTAATAAACACATAAAAATTTTAATCAAAACTTGTAGAGAATTTAATTCTTAATAAAAATGGTGCAGAGAAGTTGTTTAAAACAAACAAAATTTAGAAAAATTCGAATTTTGTTTGTACATTAGACCACAGCATTATACTTATCAGTATATAAAAAATATTAAAAAATGAGCACACTATTTTTAACACGCTTATGTACTTCTGGATTTGCTTTATTTACTTCTTCAGGATTGTCCTTAAGTTGATCAGCCAAATCCTTAATGCGGACAATTAATTCCTCACGAAAAAATATTTTTATTTTGTATACAATATTTTTTATTCATCCCCCAGACGCAAAAGTCTAACGCTATTAGTACAGGCGGTCTTAATAACAAGAAATATGAACCTCCAAGACCGATCCATATTTCAGGGAAATAATTTAAATGAGTGAACCAGCATAAGAAAACTTTGCGTCTCATCCCTAGAAGAACATCTTTAAGCAGTTGCAGCAATTCTTCTTGAAAAAAGTGCAAGGAAAGCTCATCATTTAATCAGACAGGTAATATGAACAGTCCAAACAGATGGTTTTGAAGGCCGTACAAAACATTGATATTAGTTCGGTGTTGAAAATTACCTTCCACCGTTTCAAGAGGATTCACTTGTCCTTATTTATACTGACTGGTTAAATTGTTGACATCTCATCTGAAATTTGAAACATCCTTGTACAATTCTTGACTTTTATTCCACTGGTTGCAGAACTCCAAGCGATTTGGAGCTTCTCCAGGATGCAGATCTTGAACTGACTGTTTAGGATAAGGATAAATCTTGATTTAAGTGTCCTCCAAACCATGGAATATGAAACTCCGATCCGCTTAGAAAGAAGTCGATTACTGACGTCTAGACCTGGCAGAACTGTATCGATAATTATTTCACGATAATAGAGTTGTTATTTTTCAGGTAATTTATTGTCTTTCCGTCAATAAAAAAAATTATTATCTAAGTAATTTGTATTTTACTACTGTTGAATAATAAACAGTTTTAAAAAAACTTCTAAACAGCAAACTTTTTTACAAATTTTTCATATCATCAAAAAATAATTTGGTTTTTGTTTATATTAAATAAATTCGTAATCTGTTGTTTTTAAATAAAACTCGAATTTTTCTAACTTCTTCTATTCTATTTAACTTATTCTAAACTATTTTTTTTTTTTTTTATAATTAAATTCTGTTCAAGTTTTGTTCAAAAATGTTATGTTTATTGCCCATTTAACAAAGTTATTTTAGCTCAAACATAAAAAACCAAGGTTTATTCCTCAATTTATTGGTTTTTACTCCAGTTTTCTCAAAAACTACCGCAGACATGGTTGTGAGACCTATTTTATTCGACACCTCAAAAATCATAAGAAATATCTTATTCTGCCCCTTAATTAATGTCTTACGAATTTCAGTAGGACCTCAATTCACCACGGTAGCTGAAATCTGAGCAAAATATTTCACCCGCAAACGAAGCATTTTAGGATAGATAATTAAGAATTTTTTCCATTATTTTCACGTGTAGAATAAGTTATAAAAGTCCAGGGAGAATTTCGTGATACATTCCGTTTCTAATATATATTGGTTTTCTTGTAATTTTATGAATATATGTACAATTTACTGAATCTCTACGTATTCATTATTTTATATTTCAATCTAGATTAAATTTAATTAAAACATTACATAGGAAAAACTACGATATGTTTTAAGAGCCATTATGGGAGTTTATATTCATTAGCATAAGTATGACAAGTAAATTAATCGATAATATCATCCCATATAATAAGATAACGGTTTACATAATATCATTTAATTGAAATGGTAAATAATGGTCGGTGAACAGGTAGTATGAGAAAATAATGTTAAATCCAATCTTACGTTACATGGGGATACAGGCTAAAGGGTCGAATAGAGGTGTCTGCTGCGGTTTTTGGCGTGTGCTGCGGCGAAGAGCATAATGAAGGCAAACCACAGAGTAACCCTATCAGAAGGGGTAGGTTGTCCAATCACCAGATAGCCCAACCTCTACTCTCAGGTCAGTAAATTGTAGACTCACCTAAACCGCACCGCTGTCTTTGACGTTAACTTAATTTTAGCCATACGTAAATAATTTGTGTTTTGAATTTCATTATATAAAATATTTCACTTAAATAATTTTAGAAAATACAATATTTATGTTTGTAAAAATGTAAAAAAAAAAAAGCTTCAAAATTTGTACTTTTAATAAATTTATATGTAGCACTGATGTAACCAACAAAAATTTAATGCCGAACAGATGCGGAGAGTAAAATTTACGGTTAAGTAGAATCTTGAGATATTTAATCTAAAATAGAAATTTAGATAGTTTAAAATAGCGGTTGCATAAAAAGATATGAAAAATATACCTAATAATTAATTCATTTTTTTAACTTTAATGTACTATAAATTGGAATATAAAATTAGGCTTCAAAAACCATTGACAGAAAAATTACATTCATCTAAAACAAAGAAAACATATTTGTCTAAAATGTAAATTTTGATGGTAATTTCAATTGTAAAACAACCATCATTAGTAAAAAAAAAGTGGAAAAAGTGTATATATAAAAAAAAATGTGAAAACGTAATTGAAATTAGAATTAATTAAAAATAAAGTAATAATAATTCAAATTACTTATAAATAAACAGTATTTATAAAATACTAAATAGTAAGAATCTTTAATCTGAACTTAATTAAAATAAGAATTAAAAAGAAAGTAAGAAAAGAAAAACAAATATATAATATCATTCTAGATAATCCCAACATAAAGTGTAAATTTGACTTAAAAAATATATAAACCATTTAAATTTTAAATCCAAATTGTCCACCAAAACTTAATACACACCTCTTTTATAGCTTGAATAGATAAAATAACATGAACCTTACAGATTTTAAGAGATATCTCCGCACGTAACTTATCTTTTTACTAAAATCTTTCAATATTTAATAATTTAATATTTAAAAAGGTTGTTAGATATCGGTCCATCACTAATGAAATTTCAGCTTTACTATCGATAAAATAACCTTTCTAATAAGTATAATTTATGTTTATTAGGTACATTTAAAATAAATTATTGATTCTAGTGAATTGATAATGTAAATAGTTTCCAGGTAGTTGAGTGAATTGAGAGAATTAATTTATTTATCTGCTTTTTATGCTTATAATGAGTCAAAAGATTATTTATTCTAGTTTTAATTTCTTCTTTTTTTCTTTCACAAAAAAAAATATATGTTGATAGTATGAAAGGAAAATAATATCTTAAACCAAAATCGAACCTTATTACTTCCTTGAACGAAATAAAAGAAATATTGTGATCGCAAAAAATTTCGGTTTTCAGATTTCAACGGAAATATCCATTTTGACTAGTTTAAGCTTGACGTCTATATATTCGTACGTGGGGCACCTCGCATAACTCAAAAACAATCAGTCGTAGGATGTTGAAATTTTTGATTTAGTTGTGCACCTGTCCTTTTGATTGCAATTGACAGAATCAAAAGTGTCCATAAAAGCCCAAAAACAAAAAAAAAAATCTGGATTTTGGACTGTTTTCTTATCTGCATTAATAAGTTTTCATTGAGAGCTTTTCAACGATATATTATAAGTAGTACGTATTTTCATTGGTTACTCAAATAAAACTTTTAATTAATGTTATAATTGGATCTTCAAGGGACGGCACATCGGATCGAATAAGATTTCATCTATTTTTGTAGTTATTTAACTTTTTTTTTAATTAATATTTTTCAACTTTTTTTGTTAATTTAGTTACAATTGGTTTATTAATAATTTAATTATTACCCGGTAATTGTAAAAACATTTCTACAATAAATAATAATTCAATAACAGCAATAAAAAAAAAATGACAAAAAAATCAGAAGTTATTAGGGAAATAAAATTTTATGGACTTTTATAAAAATATGTATATGTAATTTAATTATTACATAAGTTTATATATTACATTATTACATATGTGTATAGATTATTGATTTGGTGAAACATCTGATTATTTAATTAATTGAAAATTATTTGTATTATTTCTGGATTTTCGTACAAGAAGGTCAAGTAGTGTCCACATTAGATTTTTTTTTTATTTTTATAAAATTCATACTATAAAAAGTGTCCTCAATTTTCATAAACAATTATTCTTGCAATACTTATGCCCGCCCATAATATTATTTAATTCAACCACATATATTTGGTGTTTAATTTGGGTTACTAAAAATTCACAATAAATAAAAATATTTATGTCGTTACCTTTCTCAAATTCAAACCATACGAAGATATAAAATAGTAATTCTTTCCCAGATAAATAAATTATATTAAAATACATTAAATCTTAAATTAAAATTTTATAAGATATTTCAAACAATTAACAGGAAAGCTTCAACACACAACGTCAAAGGTACGAGGCTAGTATTAAATAAGTAACAGTGTTTAAATATTTGGTAGTTGAAAGAAAATAGGGTGAGAGAATTAAATCGATAAATAAAGGATAATTGATGTTACTGTAATGATTTAAATAGAGGATGTAATAAAAGAAATATTTATCAAGAAGGATAAATCTATTTTATTTACCAAATGGTAACGGAATTACCTAATTATTTTCATATTTAGATGAGTAGAAAGTCATGTAAATGTTTTTCTTAATCAAAATTATTTTAACAGATCCAAATATTGATCATGATCAATATTTATTCAATTAGGGCTATCTTTAGAAAAAAAAGTGTTTTAGAAATGAATTAAGGAAAAATTTTGACAAATTTTAAAAACTGATATAAACTTGTATGTTTTTGTTACGCCTAATTTCTTAGAGGTTTGGTGAATTTTACAGAATTCAACAATTTTCTGCGATGTTTTTGCGAAAAAAACAAAGTAGTCAACAATAAAAAAAATTTCGATTTCCATCCTAAAAATGTAAAAGTATTATAATAATAACTAATATCTTTATTATTTTGAAGTGAACCTACCCTCACAACATGAAAGAGAATTCACCATGTGAAAATTACCCTGAACCTAGAACTCGTTGACCAGATCCGTACCGTATTATCAGTGTGCTTCATTTTCAAAGAAAATGTCTTCAATACGAAGAGGAAATATACTGAAATGGTCTCCAAGTACCACGACTTAGAAAATAAGAACGGGGAAATGTGGGGTCAAATTATGGTAAAAGTAATTCCCGTAAGTATTGGTTCATTAGGAGAAATACTGAAAATCCTAGGCGTTTTGCCTTAACCTCTATCTCACCATGCAGTAATCATCATGAAAATCTTTCTCAACTAACTTTTTTTAAATCGCAACACAATAAAATTCTCCTTAATGTACTTCCTGTACATCACTTCTCACCTGGGCCACAGAAAAATCTAATCAGCAGATGCCGGTTTCTGCCAGTGCAGCGGTGCCATTTTTCATCCAATATCCTAACTTTTTATGATAATAGTAGCCTTTCATTTCTCATTTCTAATAATACAGAAAAAAAGAAGTTTTCTACTTAAATTACAAAAAAACTGAGAAAAAGTTGTTATCCTTTCCTGGCATTGGTTATTTATTTATATAATGGAAAAGTAATAGTCATAAAAAAAGTTTAGACATTTAAAAAATTGACATTTGTTTCCTTTTTGTGATCCCGTCTCCAAAATTAACTCTTTAAAAATTTTAATCGGCTCCCTCCCCGTCAATGTTATACCTAAAATATTTTTTTAGAGCCCCATGCATTACTTTTTCTTTTTTTTTACCTCCGGAATCACCGTTAAGGTATATCATCAGAGAATGAGATGAATGAATTGTAGCGTGTGTGAAAAATGCCATGCCTGACCGGGATTTGAACCCGGGACCTCCGGGATGAAAGCCCGAGACGCTACCACTCGCCCCACGGAGGCCGGCGTGCATTACTACTGTGCTTAGGAAGAGATAAAAAAATTGGTTAACAAATATGCAAGAGATAAAAAGAGAGCTTTTTTCATTTTTTTGTGGAAAGGGAACAAATTTTATACATTTTTTTAAATGATAAGATAAGGGTGTACGCACGAACTGAGCTTAATGTAAAGTGGGACTTTGATCGCAAAATTTCGAGAAAATGAACCCCAAAAAACTACACCTCTTCTTTGGGAATATTGACCCCAAACGTTTATCGACAAATTTTCCCATATAAATGAATCTGTGTGCCAGATTTTATCAAAATCGGTTCATCCATTCAAAAGTAATTAATTAAGATTCTAACACATCAACATACATACATATATACGTACGAACATTATAACCAATTTTTTTTAGGTAATGTAACTTCTAGAAATACAACAAAGCCCATACTCCATTTTTTTACTGTTGCCACACTGTTTTTTGCAGCTAAACATTAGCGATACGAAGCTAGGAAAGTAAAAATATTTACTTTGTATTCATAACCTCATGAAATATATATCATATACTATTAAGACATTTTTAAATATACCACATTTATATTTACATTAAACGACTACTTAAGCAGTCAGCATGAGGTTGTATTAAAATTTAGTTTGTATCCAGTGACAATTGTGTATGTAAAGTGCCATAACTAAATAGAGATATTCAGCTACTAAGTAACACAGGAAATGGCTGTAGAGTTAACATCAGAAAATACCATAAAATTCTAAGAGAAAACATGTAGTGACTAGTGTATTTTTGCACACTAGTTATTTCATATTCGTCATATCCACAATAAACACTAAGAGTGACAATAAAGTCACAAAGTGAATGTACAATTTCTAACGCGAATAATGTCTTATATGCGGTGAATCTACAATTTACAAGAAATAAAACCAAAATAATAGGGAAAAATTTAAATAATCTCCAGTTTGTTTTATTTATGATTTTTTATTTTTTATTTTTAGATAGTTTAATCTTAGTTTTGTATTTTTTCTACTGTTAATTTGGGTTAGATTTTTTCCACTTGCTAAGATTACGAACTGCTTTCAATAACGTAATTCGTAACCATAGATAAAAAAATTGAGGGTTGTCTTGTTTTATTCTGTAATATATTTTCTATTAAAAAAAAAATATAAAGAGTAAAACATTTTGAAAAGCAGATTCAATTAACCAAAGTAAAAGAAATAGTAACTGGTTTTATTTTTAACATTTTTTGGTTCTTTTTCGTTATTTCCCCCCCCCCAAACTGAAATAATTTTTTTCTCCACAAACTGGTATAAATATTCTCGAAAAGTAATTATGTACTAAAATTAAGCAGAAAAAACACTTTTTGAAAAAATTTCTGAGTTCATGTGGCGTCACAGGTAGTGAAGATATTGCTGAAATTCTGAAAGATATTGCTTTGTTTTATCCATGTGATAGTTAAGTTCCGGCTTCCGTGGCGGAAGTGGTAGCGTCTCGGCCTTTCATTCGGAGATCCCGGGTTCGAATCCCGATCAGGCATGGTATTTTCACCCATGAAACACATTATTCATCTTAATCCTCTGATGTAATACTTAACTGTGGTTCCGAAGGTTAAAAAAAAAAGTTATTGCTTTGTAGTGAAATTTTATAAGATTTATAAATTTTATGAATTTTTTGGTCGATTTGCTAAAAATAATCCATATATAAGTAGTGGTAGGGGGGGAATAACGAAAAAAGACCCAATTTTTCATATTTCCAGGAATGAAATAAAATTACATAACTGAAAATAAATAAGATTACAAAATAATACCATCCACAAAATGTTATAGTTATTTTAATGAAACTTATCTACTAATAATACTCGTACATCACTACTAAAATAGAATTCACGTATCATTCTTTCATCTTACAGTATATATATAATTGTGTTATAGTTGAAGGATAAAATATAATCATGATGGTTGGAGCCTAAACACTATGTGAAAAACATAAATTTAATTGAGGTTTTTAGCAATCGCGTAAATGATTTATATTACATTTTTATCTTTAATTACATTATTATTCATTATTATATTAAGATTCTTATACAGCCATACAAAACATGACTTTTTTACTTGCAGGAATTCTGTTAATTATAATTATTTAATTTTTTTATTTAGTACTTTTCTAAATATTTATTACACAACTTTACAGAATTATAAAGAAAAATCACGACTGTATTACTACACTCTCTAACTGGAAAAACATAAAAAAATTCATTAACTATAACTGTAGAAGAAAAAAACAGAACATTTATAATGGAACTGTTTATCAATGTACACAGCCTATGTATTCTGTAACTATAGAGTAGAAAGTGATTTCTAAATTTAAGCTCTGTTTGTTATCTGTATAGAAAGCAAAATCGTGCTCTTCAGCCACGATGCATAATTTATGTGCACTTTGCTTACATGTAACTTGTTTAGTAACCCTTAAAGTGTGACATTGATAACAAAGACATCATTTGTTTTTTAACGGAAGTTGTACCTACAGAAAGTTACTTTATAATAGTTAGTAATCATATAAATCCGGAAAGTACGCGGTCAGCATAAAATAGACAAGATTAATTAATAATCAATGATATAGGTTTTTAGAAATATCTCCTTAATTTTCAATAAGAATTAATAAATATTTAATTATTATTTTGCAATAAACTTCATGTTATGATTAAAATTTCTCATACTTTTGGCTACCAGTGATTCAAAGCACTAAGTACTATATTACTGTATTAAGTTGCTACTGTTAATTCTACTACAGAATTACATGAATTATATGATTATCTTCAAAATAATCACGTAATTTAACTAACAAAACACCAATAGATTAAATGATCATAGACAAACAAAATTTAAATTACAGAAAATTAATCATGAATGCGTGATATTAGTAGAGAAGTTTATGTTTTACTTAACATTATTCTATTCTCTTTCAACAATTGTTTCGTTTGTCTACTCGCTTAATGATTAAAAAAATTTCTTTAGTTACTGCAACTTTCCATAAAAAAAATTCTTAAAACGAGATAAAAATTAACTTATTTCTAATAATATATTATTAATCTATAATAGTATGTTACTTAAAACAAATTTAAAGCAACAAAATTAAAAACTCGAAGTGACACTAAGACAGAGAACATAATTTAAAAAACATTCAGGACATATTCTCCTCGTAAAAAAAAGAAGAGAAACGTTCTTATAAACATAGGTTCGGAAACGTTTCGTTAGGGAGTGTTGGCTGGAGAAAAATTTCCCCTCGATTTCTGCGCTTACGATAAAATTAAGCCAGACAGTAATTCTGGCTTTTGTAAAAATTGACAGTTCTATTTCGTTAAACACTTTAATACTTGCCTCTTTTACGCAATGTGTCGAAGAACAAAAATATCTCCACTTCTGTTTATTATTCCTACTTTATTAAAATTCGCCAGTTACTTTATGAGTGTTTATAAAAGACTCCGGAAGTGTAAAGGACTCAAGAAGTGTAGTTTATAAAAACTACACTTCTTGTCTGAACCACTGTACACACTCCATCCCTCCACGAATTTCTTGATCTTTCTCTCAGCCTTCCTCTAGGTGCTTATGAAGGCCCAGAGTCCATGGATTGAAATTTTTAACATGCTGCAATAGTCTACTTCCAATCATCACTACAACTCCCATTTCTTACTTGAATATTCTATTGGTTTTATTTTCTACACAATTGGTTTTGTTCCTCTTTCTCAATTCCTCAAGCTGGTGTTGTAATTCTGGTCTCCAACACCTGCTTAGGCAATCTATCTTCACCCATTCTTATTAAATGTCCTAGCCATCTAAACTGTTTCGATTACACATTTTTGACAGCGGGCGTCACCGTCAGCAAATTCCTTATAGTCTCTCCCTTCTTGTTTTTGTCACAATCCTTTTTAAAAGTATCATTTCCTGTGCCTGGATCTTGGTTTTGTGCTTTACAGACAAGATCCACGTTTCGCAGATATACGTAAGAGAAGGAAAAAAGATTGATTTATCGTTTGCCACCTTAGTATCTCATAAGATTTTCTTCTTACCAAACAAACTCTGGTTAAAAATACCTGCCACTTGCTGCTAGTCAACTATTAATCTCTTAATTAATTTGACCATCACAATTAATCACCGAGTTCAAGTACGTAAAATCCCCAATAACCATTCCAATCTCATTTACTCCTTGGATATCTCCATTGGTTTTGTTTTCAGCACATTAACCTCCCCATGTTCTTCTTCCTTATTTCTTCAACTTATGTGTTAACATTTACGTTCAAACCTCTTTCAGATCGAACCAAATCATCAGCAAACACAAGTTCAAATATAAAAATAAGCTTCACTCTCAAACTTCCGACAAAATATTTCTTTGTTCTTTGCCTAAAGTTTTTCATTACGTTATCAAAAAGTATGACTAACAGAAAAGGAGATAAAATCTCCCCCTGTCGAATTCCTGCTGGAGTAATAAATCACTCTGACAATATATTTGCTGTCCTTACATAATTCCTACAGGTCGTATAAAAATTTGGCACTAATTGTATAAAGTTTCCATTAATACCTGGAACTCTAGGTACTTTTCAGAGTTTCTCCCATGAAATTTTATAAAGGCTTTAATTATATCAATTAAACAGAGGTAAACATTTATCCTATATTAATTCCCTCCACGCTAATCTGTTTCATGTAATACCTAGTTAAAATCTGTCCACTATTTTGATATGTATTGTTTTTAATAAATTTTGAAATTCTTACGTTTATATTTAATTTCTTAGACTTTATTAATACCATTTTGCTCAGAATCAAATTATCTATAATGTTTGTTTAAAACTTTTACGTATTTATTACCCGTTTAAGGCAAACTTATAATAGTGAGTTTATTTCATATAGTTATAAATAAAATTACTTACTTTATAAATTTATATATTTAACATTAATATATTTACAATTTTATATATTTAATTATGTTGTGTTTAACCATAAAACAGTTGATTTTTATTCCGTTTTTTTATCTTTTACCTCAAATTTCTGGAAAATTGTTAAAAATAAAGTTCTGGAGTTATTATTCAGGAACCTACTCTATTTTTTTCAATTTTTAGATTAGATTTAAAATAAAAGTAGTAAATTTACGCTTTAACTGGTTCTGAAGAATTACAGACCGACTTATTACAACTAAGTTTGGTTACCCAAACTGCAGAAAGCAACGCGAAATATTTTTCCAGGTGGCACTCGTTAATGAAGCTTTACTGAACGTATGTTTTTATGAACTTCTATCTTTATTTTCACCCAGTAGAACATCCTGAATGTTTGTTACATTATTATTCGTTATTCTATTGTGCAGACTTATTTCATAGAATACTGTTCTCAAGAAGAAATTTTACAGGGACGCTCAGTACCATCAAAGAAAAGAAAATTAAAGTAATAAAAATTTGTAGCGAAAATCCTTCAGATATATACTATATGTATGGAGAAAAAAAAGGACAATTGAATTTTAAAAATGTCATAACAAATTCCATCTGCATCATCATATAATTAAATAAAAAATTTTAAAACAATTAAAAGTAAAATAATAAATATCTTTTCACATATTAATAATTACTTGGTTTAAAAAAAAAAACCTGTGAATATTTATTATCTATGGTAGAATGATAGAGTTTTTCCCTTTCTACATTTGAAGCACAAGCTCCAAATTTATGTGGTGAATTAAAAAAGGAAAAATATTTAAAAAGATTTTCGTGCATAAGCCCATCAAAAATGATTGCAAATCTAAGTCGAGGACGCTTTCTATAGTATGATTTTTTTTTTTATGAAAACTTAAAATCCTTATTAGTTTAGGATAATCCTTGGCCTATCATACTGCAAATATATAAAAATGTTATCCTTAGATAGGATTAGTTAAAATAAAAAAGAAAAATTAGAACTAGAATAAGAAACAGTTAAATTATTGTGATAAATATAAGAGACCAGAGAAATCGTCATTAGTCAAGAATTGCCTAAAAACTGGCCACAAAATTAATTTATTAGAAATTGTTTTTAAAAATTATACTTCAGAATCATAAGTTAAGATTTTTGGAAAATTAATTTATCAATAGTGAAAAAAAACTTAATTTTTAACATGATATGGGGCCAATATCTAACTATAGCCTTTTTAACTATTAAATTTAACATTGGTCCGGCAAGAAACAATAAAAAAGTAACAATAAACATAAGTGTAGTAAAGATAAAAAAATAATATATAGGCCTATATATATATATATATATGAAAGACTGAAATTAGAGAATGTCATTAGTCACCGGTCAATATAGACATTTACGAAATACGTCGGTGAAAGACCAAAATATTTGCTTATATTATTACACATTTGGACCTTCATCGGTATACGTAGACAAATACAGATAAGCTCTGGTGTGACTTGAAACGATAACTAGAAATTAAAAAAAAAATCTCATCAAATACCAATCTCTAAGATAAGTACATTACGAAAACCCTAGTAAAAAATGAACTTTAAATTTAATCCAAACATAACTTTTCGTTCAATTTTTTTGTGTTTTTTTTTCGTAGCAGGAGGAAAAAGTTCTACCAGCTAACATCTCCCCGCACAGATGACAGTGTGAGGCTCTCACCCACTAAAAAACCTCCCAGGGGCGGCCGGTATCGCCTTTCGGCATAACATCAGCCAGCCCTGTGTGTCGTGGCAGCAGATTATCCCTACCTGCTACCCTTCCTGTTTGGGCTCCTGCAATGAAGCCC
>JAAAKQ030084050.1:4690-14944 GCA_010016005.3 Zanna intricata | reverse complement strand
AAGTGTATTGTATCTGAGGGGGATTACTTTGAAGGGGACAACATGAATATTGATGAATAAATAAATATTTTTTCCTAGAAATATAAAGCACCTTACTTTTTGAACACACCTCGTACATAGTTTTTGGAATAACTAAAAGTGGCTGAACTGTATATGTGTGAAATGCTTAGTTAACAATGTAATGTCACATAAACAATAAAATCTAAAATATTACAATTAAAAACATTTTTTCTTCGAACAGAATTTGAATATAAGCATTAAAATTTGGAATAACATATCAACACTAATACCTAGTGAGCAGGCATGTTTGTTTGATTTTCTAAAGAGCATGTCAGTTAAACATCATCCATTGAGTACATTAGTGTAATAAGGTACTAGTCACATTATTTTTGTTCCCTATATTTTTGATGGAATGCATAGAATAATATTACTGCAACAAGTTCTGCAAAAAGCTTGGCGGTGTCTAAAGTAAAACATTAACAAGACTTTCTTGAATGAAGCTATAGAAGCTGCTTAAACTTAACAGTGCTATAATCATTTTCAAAAAGGCCAAACTTCAATTTAGTGACTCATACCAGTAGGATGTCAAGAAACAAAAATCCAAATGTCATTAACTGCTTGCAGTGTTTGATAATGGAAATTTGTACACAGTCTGAGAAATAGCAATACATTGGATTTATTGATGATTAGTTAGTCACGACTGTAATGAACCATTTGGGCATAAACAGTGCTGTGAAACATTTGCCAAAGCTACTTTTGTCTCAACCAAAAAAAATAATTGTTTTGCTGTTGCACAAGACACGCTGACTGATCATAATTTCTTTATGACCATGATAGATTGTGATGAATCTTGGTGTACACATTCAACCCAGAAACCACACTTAGTAACCACAGTGGAAGTCATTGTCATCCTAAAGGCTGAAGAAAAATGAAAGTATTCCTGATTATTTCATGATGAGTTAAGCATTGTTGACAAACTACTATCTGGAGGTTCTGCATTGTCGTATAAAGTTCAGCACAGAGACAATACCTGTGAAACCACACAAATGGCAATTGCTTCAAGATAACATACAATCATGACTAACCTAGGTGAAGCATAAAAATTCTCAGTTTCGACAGGTTCTTTACTGATTTCTTTTAAGGTAAAGAAGATGCCACTGAAAGGGTCCCAATTTAATAGCCACATAGATGTAATGATGAACACAACAGCACAGCTAGGCCATTTCCAAAGATTACAAAAAATGTTTCCAACAATGGAATCATTGCTAAGTTAAGTTTGAGTCACAATGGGATACAGAGTACAGTAGGACTGGAACCTTAATTCCTATCACTGTCTGAGTTTAGACACAAGAGATCTCATAGCAAACTTGCATCAAGACTAATGAAATATTAAGAATGAAAAATCTTTATATAAGTAACCATTTAGTCAGTTTTTATGTATCCATTTTTTTATCTGGTCCTCTAATTTAAATCAACATGTTCGTGATGCACTATGTAATCTTGGTTCAGTTATTAATATCAAAAGGAGTCTGCTACGAGAAAATTCAGGCCCATTAGTCTGTTACTGGTTATTGGTAAACTATATGAAAAAATGCTGACCAAACGGCTGACTATGGAAATAAGACGGGAGGTCTGGCGGCCTCACAGTACGGTTTTGTACAGGGAAAATCCACGACTGGTGCTTTACAACCCGTTATTCAGTGGGCTGAAGATTGCAGATTGGGGATGTGGAGGACCAGGAAGATCCCTTTACTGGTCCTCCTTAATGTTCAAAATGCCTGGGGGAGGGGTACCTCAGGGACCCTCACTGAGCCCCTATGAAATATTGGTTTTGATAAGGTTCTGCGCCTGGATCTCCCGGCTCAAGTGGAGCTGCTTGCTTATGCTGATGATCTTGTCGTTATGGTGAGGGGCTAGATGGAAGGTGAAGTTGAAGTGGTTGCAAATCAGGTGATCAAAACTATCGGTCGGTGGTTGGCGGACCGGCTAAGACGCAGATGATAGCGATGGTAGGGAGGAGGAGGCTTTGCCTGATAAAAGTCCAAGTGGAGGGGTTAGAGATCGTGACACAACCCACAGTAAAATACCTGGGAGTCTACCTTCATCAGTCGGGACTGTTTAACTCCCATATTGAGTTCACATTTGAGAAGGCAGAAAAGGTTATTAGAGTATTAACCAGAGTGATGCTCCCGCACGGTGGGCCACAGGTGTCAAAACGCAGATTGTAATTGGTGGGTACTACGGCAATTCCCCTTTACGCAGTCCCTGCATGGGGGAAGGCCCTCACCGTGAAATGGAACATACAGAAGCTGCAATCGATCCAACAGTGAGGCTGTCTGAGGATTGTCAATTGTTACCGGAAGGTCTCCTCGCTGCCGGTAGGAGTGCTGGCAGGTGTTCCCCCGATTCGACTGATTGCCGATCAGCGCATCCGCATATGGAACAGCCCCCGGAGATATGAGGCTGTGGTGTGTCTGTATGAGGACTAGCAAACCATTTGGGCCGCTGCGTTGGTGGATGCCTGGATCAGATGTCTGATCCTGGTTTTGGGACCCCGGCTGGGGAGGGGCCATGGGGCTTTTTATCTTTACCTTCATCAGTTCAAACGGCGACCTTGGCCGAACTGTTTAGACTGTGGACACAGTGAAACATACGTTTCTAAGCTGTTCCCGATGGACGGAAGTGAAGCAGCAGTGAGAAGTGATGGAATCTTCTCCGTCAGAAGAATTTATGAGGAGCATGCTCTGGGATTTCGTGGTCTAGGAGAAGGTTCGACAGTATGTGACTGCGGTGATTCAGGTAAAAGAAAAGGAGGATAGCGAATGATGGGACGGCGGTTGGCCATGAGGGAGGACAGCCCTCTGCTACGCTGCACTTTGTTTCCTGTGTATGGAGAGAGGGTATAGTGAGGAGGCACGGGGACTCCTTTCCCTCTATGACGGGGTCATGGGTTACTCGCGCAGTCACAAACATGATGGAGCCGGGGGAAAGGACAGCTTCCTGCTGAGTCGCCACTTGTCCTTGCTATGAGGATGGGTGGTGATGACGCACGGGGACTCCCATTCTCCTTGGGCGTGGACACACACACATCTACACATACAACAGGGTGTGAATGTGTGCATGGATGGTAGTATGAATGTTCTTTTTTTCTTTTGTTCACAGGGATGACAGGAGTGGTGCACCACCGGGAGAGTACTTACACTTCTGTATAGAAGTGTAAGTACTTCTCTTCTTCAGGAGTGAAGTTCCAAAATTCGTCGGACAAGTCCCCCCGAGACTGCATTGTGCTTAATTGCAGTTCCGGTCTCGGGGTGGAAAAGAGCGATGAGAGGTTTAATCGGTAGGGGGCATGCTGTGGAGTCTGCTTAGTCGCTCAACCAGGCTTCTTAGTTCACTGAGTTTGACTAGCTGGGGCGGTTAGCGTCCCTAGTTCGGAGTCCGACACAATCCCATGATGAGTGTGGAAATACACTCCTTCGTAACTCATCAAAAAAAAAGTTATTAATATCACACATTAGTCACTATGATTGTGCAGTACATTTTGATGCAACATGTAATCACAATAGAGATTGATTCAAGGAGCACAGAGACATTTTTAAAATGTCTTCATTCTGTCAGTCACAACAGGTTTATCAATAATCATAAACTTAACTGTCAGTTTAGTATTACCGTATATATATTTCTTGCAAAATTTACAACTTTTAACAACGGTACAGAATTGTATTTCACACATCACTCAATGTTAAAATATTAAACACAAATCAAAAAAATGAAACAATTATTTGAATACAAGATCATGGATTTGAATACAATATCATGAATACCAGTGTTCTTTGGAGGTCGGGTTTCAATTAACCGCACTTCTCAGGAGTGTGGTTAAGCTAGGTGTGTACACCTGAGAGTCTACAAGACTACACTTTGTTCAAATTCATACATATCATCCTTATTCATTCTCTGAAGTAATACCTTACGGTAGTTCCAGAGGCAAAAACAGATAAAGAGAGATCAAGTAAATAGATCTATTTATCATTTAACAGTATGAACCCAACTTATGTGGTAAATTTTTTATTAACTACCCAAAACCCTCTTAAAAATTATAATATCACTTTTATTAATTTGGTTAAAAATTTCTCATTATTTTGTGTACTATTACTTCATCTTTTGTACTGAATTATTTTCAACCAGAATTAGATTTTTTTGTTACAATTATTAATTTATAATTTCTGTAAATAACTGTTCATTTTTCAAAGGTAATACTCACATAATTATAATATAAAAAACAAAAAGGTATATACGCTAAACAGGTCAGAGCTTTTCAGTCACAAAGAATTCATGTATTAAAAATTGTAATATGTAAATTACAGCTAAGTTCCTCCTATTCACCTAGCACTGAAATAAAAGATGTTAAAAACATCATAAAAACAAACAGAGATAACCTTTAACCAGTTCCCACTTCCACTATTTCAATTTTATTTCACGAAAGTAGTTAGACAAGATTCAATATTAAAAGAATAAATTAACAAGTACTTAACTAGCCGAATTATTTTCATGACAATTAATTTAAAATGAAGAAACCAAATCGAAGGCTTTACTCACTGCAATACACTAAATTTTATAATTTCCCTTATTACAAAGAAGCATGAAGGAACTTTGTCTTCTTTTGCTCATCACTAATTTTCATTTTTAAAGTTTTTGATTGAAGTCTGGGTTCTGGCCAAGACAATATAAACTGCATCGTACAATAATGTGATAATTCTACAATGCCTACAAAATGTCACAATACAGCAAATTTAAAATAGAAGGAGGGAAGCCATCATAGACATTATTGACAATACATTGACTTAATAAACTGGTTTCAGTTTGACTAAATAATAGCATACTGTTGATAAATTTTGTTTACAGCCTTTAAGATCACTAAATTTCCCCTTTATAAAGACAAATTTTTGTGTGGATGCAAATCATAATTGTGTGATGCAAATTTCATAACCTGATTTTCTAAGGTTATGAAATTTGCATTTTTCTTTTTAAAAAATTTCACTAGAGAATTACATAAATTCAAAGTTTATTTATAAAGGTTGTTAACTAATCAGATTGGACTACATTAGTTAGCTTAGATGAATATGATGCGTAGGCTACACAATGCTTTGAGCATCATCTTGCTCAAATGTAGGAGATATTGTTAGCAGGGAAGTACACAGATGTTGATGCTGGTGTTAAGAAACACTAACCTCTGTTTTACATCAACTAATAGGTAAGGAAATGTTTCCAAATTCTGCTGAATTCTGATTCGTGACTCTTTACCAACTTAACCATAGACTTTTAAATATCAATGTGAGCAAATTTAATTATTATGTGAAGAATAATAATCTATTATTTGCTATTAGTTAAACTAGTAGAGCCTACTATACAAATTTTATAAATTTATTAAGAAAATTAATTACTTTAATTAATTTTTTGAATAAAACTTGAAAAATTCCTTTGATGAACTTTTTGGTCCAATTTATTAAAATGAATACCAATAAAATCTATCAACAGTGATGACAAAATCAAATAAGAACTTAATAAATTATAATATTTATAAAATTTTGTTGAAGTTTTTTTTTTATTTGGAGGATATTGTTCACTACAATTCATTTCTGACTGGCAGACAATGAACTAGGAAATTTGCATCTCAATATCCTTTGCCTATGTAACAAAAAGGAAGCTTCTAAAAAATGGAAATTGTTTTGCGTGACATTACAACAACACATCTATACATGCTTGTCGAAGAGTATCTGGTTTGACACCAAAATTATGGAGCACCCTCCGTATCCCATTTTAATTTGACAAATTTTCAAAATTTTATTGCATCACTATTTTTGATTTTGATGATACTGGTAAATGATAACTACCCATCTTTTAGTGGCCAAAAAATATTTGTTTATATTTTTAAAAAACTTATTCTTAAGTAATAGATTATTTTCTAACTTGCCAACAAGTAAAGAAGCCATTTTCATCACTTTTTCCATGAGCTGTAACATTCTAATTTTAAAGCGTACAGAGGTCAAAAAGGGTGTTTTGGAAAGGTTAAAGATGGAACTTCATCTTAGTGTACTCAAAATTAATTTTGCTATATAACCAAAGCTTGTAAAGTTTACTGAAGTTATACTTAAGCATTGTTGTTTTTTCAAATTTTGGGCCAAAAATAAATAATGAAGGGCTTAAGGTAACAGGTCTGTGTTTTACTTTTTTACTCTTAGGTATAGTAGTACTTATAAAAAAAAACTGGACTGTTATCGAGTGCCCTTCATTAAAAAAAATGGATGCCATATTATAAGATTTTGAAAATGTTTCATTTTTAAAACCACATCATTTTCCAAAAACCACATGTGGGACAGGTGACAAAAATCTGAACTTTTTACAGATGTAAGTTCTTTTATGTACTTTAAAACCATATAAAATTTTTTTTGTTACTCAAAGAGGTTGAGGAATAATGAAGCCATCAAAACCACTAAAAACACTTTTCCTTCTAACCATGAACAATGATGCAAAAAATTAACAGTATTTTGTGCTGAAAGTGAAATTAGATATCTATAATGAAATAGCTTATATTCTACACAGTTTATTACTTAAAGTATGACTCATATACACAAACTCATATTTAAACCCAAAAGTGAAAAGATACGCATGAACATGAATGTTTGTGTAAATCTTGAATGTAATCATTGTTGAAGGCTCAGTAACCGTTTTGATTTCAATGTGATTTGTTATGTTTTTAATACATGGTTAGGTAATCTACACTTATTTATAAAGTAATTTTATTAGCAGTGAACTTCTCTTTTATGCAATCTTTTACTTTTAATTTTATTAATTAGAGAAAAATTTTTATTCTAGCTGTAGAGAATCTGAGATAAGAAAAAGTAAGGAGCAGTTGGTAGTTTTATAATTTATGCTAATTGTATTGTTATCGTAAGAACCCTTGCACTTTATAAAAACCAATTATGGAGTGTTCAACTGGCATTCACAATGAAACAGTACGTCACAAATTGACTTACAATAGATATTCAGTATTGCACGATATTTTAGGGTTTACTGAATAGCAAATACCTATTAGTTGTATTTGCTTTGCCTTTAAGACGTGGATATATTGAAACAAAAAAATTCTGTACTTTTCATAAAACCGAATATTTAGAAAAATATTTTCATATAAATGGAAAAAGTTGCTTTGACCCATTTAGCTGTCACACTAAACCAGTTAAGAAATTTCTTCAAGAAATATTTTTGACACTTTCAACAAGCAATTAAAATTTAAAATTAATTTCAAGAACACTGTGTACAAAATGCAAAAATCACAATATGATACAGAAAGCAAACCGGAATGTTAAGATATATTGATCCTCAATGTGTTATAATCAAGTCAGTGAATACATTGTTCAGCACTTTCCAATACAATTGCCAATTATTGCCAATTGGTAATAATTGTTCAGCACTTGGCATATCCCCTGTTAAGGATAAAAAATTATCAAGCAGTGTAAAGGAACCAATTTTAAAAAATAAAGTTACAAAAATAGCCGAATCAGTTACCAGTATTTAAACCTGTGATTTAAATGTCTGCAGAAGAAACCAGTCTAGTACCACAAAATTATGCTAATTTAGGTAGGGAATATGAAGAAATAACCATTAAAATAAAGAAGAAAATAAAAACAGTTACATCAACCAAGGAAAAAATTAATATTTTTAAGTTTATTACCAAGAAGCATTCAAAAAATTCAGAATGAGTTTAATGTTAATCAGTATTTAGCCTGTCAATACAAACAATTAATTAAAACAAGTAGAATTTTGCCCCAAATCAACAAAAAGAAACCCAGTCACATAATTGATGAAAATTTTATTAAATGTGCCCAAGATTTTTACCAGAATGATGAGCACAGCTGAATGATGCCAGGTAAGAAAGATTGGTCTCTCTAAGACAAGCTGACAGAAAGACAATTAATATTCAAAAAAGGTTTATCTTATGTAACTTGAATTGCATACAGCCTTCAGAAAAAAAAAACAAATTAAAAATTTGTTTTTTGAAATTTGCTGATTTACAACCTAAATTTTATGCTGTGCCTAGTGGGTCAGGTACTCACTCTGTGTCACCCAAAAACATGTAAAACTCGTGTTATCTGTTCTAAAAATGACACTTGATTATAAAATTATCCTTTCAACCATAGTATGTGATATAAGAAATGAAATACAGTGTAAAAATTGTCCAGGCACTAATGAAGTGCTCAGATTACTGTAAGAGAACTGGGATGATTCTGAAATTATCTTCAAACAGTGAGTTACTGTTGACTGTTGTGAAATAACTACTCAAATTCTTCCATTTCAAGAGCATTTGGATAAACTTACTGAAAATGTAAATAATCTAAAAAGGCATCACTTTGTTACAAAGATCAAGCTAATTTTCTCATCACTAAAAAGAAAAACTTGCTGAAGCGTGAATGTATTGAAATGGGACACTTCTTTCAAATTTTCCTTTTGCAATACAGCATGAAGTGTGGTCATATCACTGGTCAAAAACTAATGTCACAGCACATGCCTTTCTTATATATTTTAAAAAAGAAGGAAAATTACAAATCCAAAGCTACTGTGTGGTTAGTGAGTACTTGAAGCACAATATTACAATATTCTTCTGCTTCCAAAAGCAAGTTATAAATAACGTAAAATACTGTTACGTTAATAAATAATTAAATAATTTAAATTATTTTTTTTATTTTTCTAATGGCTCCTCAGCCCAGCATAAAAAAAAAATCATAAATTTGTGCTACCATCAAGAAGATTTTGAAATAGCAGCTGAATGGTATTTTTTTGCCTCATACCATAGAAAAGGACAATGTGATGGTATTGGTGAAACTGTAAAAAGAACTGTGACTAAAGCAAGCCTTCAAAGGAGAGTCACAATCAAATTATTACACCTTCTAAAACGTACAATTATTGCAAAGACGATATTAAAAATATAACATTTATTTTCTGCTCTATTTAATCTCCTCAAGAGACTGAAGTATACCTCAGTTCTCATTATTAGGTAAAACAGTTCCAGAAACAAGAACCTTTCACAGTTATGTTCCAACAAATGAGAAATGTATTCTGAGAGTCTGGGCGACCTCTGAATCAGAAACATTTATGCTAGTATGGGGACACAAGGACATTAGAGTATCTGATTACTTTATAGGTTTACCTATAATGAGTTTAGTTGTAATGAGTTAGTTCTAATGAGTTGTAATTTTTATAATCCAAAAAAAATAATAACATCAGTATTTTTGGATATGTTGTTTACGGTTATAAGGAAAAGAGTGTTTTTAGCGGTTTTTCTGGTTTCATTATCATCAACCCATTTGAGTAACAAAATAAATTTTATATGGTTTTAAGTTCATAAAAAGTATCTGCTGCTATAAAAAGTTCAGATTTTTGCCACCTATCCCACATGTAGTTTTTGGGCCCCAAAAATGAGACATTTCAAATTCTTACAATTTGGCAGCCATTTTTTTTTAATGAAGGACACTCTGAAACACTCCATCCAATTATTATTATTATTTTTTAAGTATTACTAGTAACTACGAGTTAAAAGGTAAAAAACAGGCTTGTTACCCTAACCCCTTCATTATTTATTTTGGGTCTAAAATTTGTTAAAACAAAATTGTAAACATAATTTCAGTAAATATTAAAAGATTTGGTTATATAGAAAAATTTTGAGTAACTAAGATGAAGTTTTGAGTAACTAAGAGAAGGAGGTAAAAATAGATTTAATTTGGTTTATTCTTAAGGTATGTCAAATAATGCCCATTCTTCTGACAGATTACTAGAACCTGCCTGCTGAACTACAATATATATAAATTAATGCTTTGAAATATTATTTCATTACAACCTACTTCATTTGTATCAAATACATAACTGTAAGTTCTGCTGACCATACTAAAATTAAACATTATTTTTATTTACTTATACAGCAACAGCAGGCTGACCCCCAAAACAGCTAGTAGAAGAATGAAGGATGAGTTTTGTAAAAAAATGAGAAGAATTTCAAGTCTGTCCAAGACTGAAGCTTAGAATCTCTGGATGATAAGTAGAATGCTACCCCACTGACCAAGTTATTGGCTGTTTATTGATTTATAAATAGCTGAAATTTCTGAATTTTTAATTTTATATTTTCTGTATAATTTTGTAATGAAAATGCTACCATTATTGAGTGGTAGTAATCTTCTACCTTGCAGGTTTAACTGGTAGTATATA
>JAAAKQ030084017.1:1932-14946 GCA_010016005.3 Zanna intricata | reverse complement strand
CACCAAAAAACACTAGTATCCACGATTTAGTATAAAAATAACTACCTTTACTAGGACTTGAAACTTACAACTTTCGACTTCGAAATCAGCTGATTTCCGATGTAACCAGTAGACCAGCCCGGTGGGCTCCAGTCAAAAGTTATTAAGCTTAAAACACACGTACAAACATTACTCCCTTTTTTTGGGGGGTTTTCTGGGGTCCCTGTTCATGAAAGTATAGAATTGCAACAAAAAAAAATCATTCACATTCCCCATATTTTTCTGATATTTTCATTCTTGCAGCGTAGCTCTAGAACTGTGTAAGTAAAAAAAAAACTTATTCCCGAAAAATTAATTATCAACTCAATAATTTGAAGATTTCATATTTTTCTTTAGTTCCCTGGTTTTATTTGTTAATAAAATATCTTTTTGTATTTTATTTAATTAATTTCAAAAATTTCTAGCCACTGTAGTTTAAAAGTCATTAAATTATATTTTAAATGAGAAGAATATTCTTTTCCAATTAAGCAACTTTGAATAAAGCAACATTTGAAAATGAAAACCTGTTCTGCATATTAGGATTTATTTCATTCATAAAATGATGCGATATTTAAAAAAAATATTTATTATTGAATGAGAGACAGAGCTGCCGCTTAAAATTTTAGAAGGTTTCCTTAATCAAAGTTAATTAAAATTTTCCTAGTTAACAATAAATTATTTTTAATTTGACCTATTTCTTCAAAATTTCGCAATGTTTAAAATGTCACTTCAAATTATGTGATCGTTTTGTTTAAAGGACAACATTTTTTATCACTAAAATAGGTATTGAGCTTAAAGATAATCTCGTTTAAATATAGTTTAATATTGAACCAGTTTATGCTAATTATGATTATATATATATATATATAAAACCTAACATCCAGTCGTGGTTTCGTCCGCGCTATTGGTTACGGTCAGAGGATGTTTACAGCTGGTCAGGGGCTCGCTTCACACTTCTTCCTGCTAGTCAGGGGAATCTGCACCTTCTCTCTCTCTCTCTTTATCTGTTTATCTTCCGGAACCATGTAAAGTATTACTTAAGAGGATTTTATATATATGAATGTGAATGAGGTGTAGTCTTGTACAATCTCAGGTTGACGACTCCTGAGAAATGTGGTTAATTGAAACCCAACCATCAAAGAACACCGGTATCCACGATCTAGTATTCAAATCTATATAAAAGTCACGGCACGGCGCGTTGTCATGATGAAGAAGAAAGCCGTTGGTCTCTTTCTTCGCACATAAGTTCGCAAACGTTCCAGTACCCCATTGTAAAATTCGGAGTTTACAGCTGTTCCCCTTGGAACGAACTCTGGTCGCAGTATGCCCTCACAATCGAAAAAAACAATTTTTTTGAGGTCGAAGGACCTCCCGACCGTTCCTCGTCTTTAACCGATTCATTTCCACTTTTAACTAGCAGCCTTTACTAGTATTTGAACCTTAATCTATGACTTCGAAATCAGCTGATTTGCGATGTCGAGTTCACCATTACACCAGACCAGTGGGCAAAGGGGAATCGCACTCTGTGTTCATTAAACTCATGCTTGTGAGAATAATTATAACATTTAAAGCTTGTTCAGTCTATAAAAACTTTACTGTATTGTAATTTCTTCAAAGCAATAGTTTGATCAGTAGAAGATCCATTAATTGGTTTTTAAAATTTCCCATCGCTACTTCGTTCGCGATCGTTAACATAACCAGAAAAAAAAAATATATATATTAGGCAGAACATAATCGGCATTACGGAAAAAATTTTAAAAATAATTTAGGTTTTTTATTTCATAAAATATTCAAATTCAAAAAATCTGAAAATGATATTTTAGATATTTATCTGACGAATATTTTTAAGCCCAAATCGAGTGAATATTTCGTTTAGATAATCGGAAATGGGAGGAAAAATTTTCAGTCATTATTGGAAAATCTTTTTACCTTTTTCACTCCTTTTCAAGTGAGAATTTCTGAACGCCTAGAAATTGGGTGGTAGATATTCACATGAAGATTACACACCACACCGAAAATCAAGTTGATATCTTCATTTATTGAAATTAAAAAAAAAAAATAGTGAATTTCATTGTTACTTCATTTTATCCCTTTAACCTCCTAATTTCAAAAAAATTCTTTCTTATTTCCATTTACATCGTAAAAAGAACGTATAAGCAAATTTCCATCGTTTTATCTTCAGCAGTTTTCCGCTCGGCGATTATGAATCACTAACGAAATTTTATTTTTTGTGTACAGAATTTCTAGATTTTTAAAAATATCCGAGTTTAAAGGGTTGAAATGGGGTAAAATTAAATTTCATTACTTTTTTAATTTCTCTATAATAAATTAAGTTTATCAACCTGATTTTTGGTTGTGTTAATTTTCATGTGAATATCTACAAACAAATTTTTACACTCTTAGAAATTCGATCTTGAAAGGTAAAAAATTTCCAACAGTGGAAATGGTTGCAAACTTACCCCACTTTAAGACTACACTTAAGAGATATTCATGCGATTGAGCTTGCCTTCAGATAAATATTTAAAAACTATTTTCGGGTTTTTAAATTTTAATATTTTAGGGGTAAAAAAACCATAATTCTTTTTTTAAATTTTTTTCTGTTTCTTGCGACCGTTAATTAATCAATCTTTATGAGATTTTCATGAATGCCAACTTATGAACGGAAAATAATTTTATTTCCTGCTTAAATTTAATTTGCGTTGACGATAGAATTATTTAAAATAATTTATTTTTCTTAAATAGTGACTAATTAACTTTTTTGATGAATTTAATAAATTTCTGTTTGATATCTGAATCACCCAAAACTACATTATTTTTTTTTAAAGATACTAATGTTACATTTAATTCCGAGTTCTTCTGATCTTTTCTGCAGGAAGAAGAATATTTCCTTAAAATCATTTTTATTGCGATTTCTAAAAAGTGATAATATTTAAGGAAACTGGAAAATTTTGGGGAGAGTTTAAAATTGATAACTCAATAATTGGTTTAATTTGTTTAGCGAAAAAATACAAAATATTATTGAAAGAACATGTCTAAAAATAATCTCATTATTTATTATAAAGTTAAATTATTTTTAAATAATCTCTTAGTAAAAATAAATAGTTTCTGATGTGGCAAAATGAAGTTGTTATTTGAAATGGTTATTAATTATATTTTGTACGCTTGGCATACTATTAAGCAACAGTAAATTTGTGTTGTGAAGAAGATAACTGGAAACTACTTCATTTAATGACTAAAAAAAAAGGTTTTGGTTTTTCAATGAGAGGGAAATTGTAACTTAGTCACCATTTTGTTTTTTCGTCATGTATTTATAGCGACATGTGCCATTAAGACGACGAATCGTTTGGGTATTTTTTTCACAAAAAGTATATGAATTTTTTAAAAATAATATCAGTCAACATAACTTTCTTCCTGATGTCTTCAGGTAAAAAATATATAAGTTTTATATTTAAAGATATAAATTAAAATGTAAATTAAACATACGAATTAACAATAAAATAAGTCAAAATTTACAGTTTTTGAGGTTATTAAATAAAAAATGCCTATCATGGTGGAAATGTCTTGGGAATATGTTGTGGAAGAGTAATTCATGAAGTAGATAATAAACTTTTAGGATATGTTCTTACTGGTAAAAATAAAGATCTTTCATATTCATGTACGAGGTTCAGAAATATTCGTAATAGGTTCAGAAATCTTCGTTAGCGAATGTCGCCTAGCAAAAGAATTCTACATCTTCGATAAAATTAAGTCAGACTGTAATTCTTGGGATCTAAATTATGAGGTAAATTTCGAAATTTAATATAAAATATGAGCTGAAAAATTAAAAAAAAATATATATATATATATAGGTCCCGGAACTGTAGTTTTAATAGTTTCTGAGAAATCTGAGGTAAAAAACAACAAATTTGGAGTTTAAAAACGCATATTTTATGTTTGGCGTAAAATACTTTTGTTAAATGGGTAATAAACACGTAAAACTTTTAAAAAAATTTTAAGGAAAATTTTAAACTGGTATGAAGAAAGTTCACAGAAATTTCTGCATCAACTTTAACGAATCAGTGAGTAGCATCCTGAAAAATGTAGGTCATGAAATATGGATAAAAATTTTACGGCCGAAGTAACGTTTATTACCCGATTTGCGCAGATCGTCGAAGCTATGCTGTGGTATAGTTTCCCTGTCTACTAAAAAAATTAAGTATAACACTCAGTCATGATCTCATTTGCTATATGTTATTTTAATATTATTTCCAATGTGTATGTTCCAATCTGTTAAACTAGTGAAAAGTAAGCAACCCCCCCCCCCCCCCCAATGCCCTAGGAGATGAGATTGATATACGACATGTAAATATAGTGCAGTCTTGAACTCAGGCAGGCTATTCCTAATATGTGTAGTTAATTAAACCCATCCACTAAAGTTCATAGGTATTCACTGTCTAGTATTCAAATCCTAGTAAAAGCAACCAACTTTTACTAGGATTCGAACCTGAGAACCTTTGACTTCGAAATTCAGCTCTTTGCGACCACTAATTTTCGACGACGAGTTCACCAGTAAAGTCCTGCGGGTAAAGTCACATATTAAATACGGAATTTTGTTTTGTCCGATGTTTTATCATATTTTAAGCTTTAAAATTCAGAAAGCTGCCAGGAAGTACGAGGTGTGATAAAAAAATACGGTGAATTATGTTATAAAAAACAAAGTAAAAAAATTATCTTAAATATGAATTAATCTTCTTCAAAGTACTGTCATTGACTAGCAATACACTTATCCCCATGTTGAATCCACGACTGGAAGCATTTCTAGAAGGCTTCTTTTGGAATGGCTTTCAGCTGCTCTGTCGTGGCCATCTCAATGTCAGGAATGGTGTCAAAACGTTACCCTTTTAGTACATTTTTTTATTTTCGGGAAGAACCAGAAGTCGCATGGTGCTAAATCTGGTAAGTAAGGCTGATGTGGACAGACAGGAAGACTTTTAGCAGCCAAAAACCCGCGAATCAGAAGCGAATTTTGGCACAGCGCGTTGTCATGACGAAGTAGAAAGCCGTTGGCCTCTTTCTTCGTACATCGTTTCGCAAACGTTCCAGTACCCCATTGTAAAATTCGGAGTTTACAGTTGTTCCTCTTGGAACGAACTCTGATCGCAGTATGCCCTCGCAATAAAAAAAAACAATGCTTTTGAGGTTGAAGGACGTCCCGACCATTCCTCGTCCTTAACCGACTCATTTCCACTTTTAAATCACTCATACCACTTGTAAACAGTCTTCAAAGTTATCACATGGTCACCATACACTGATTTTAACATTTCGTAAGCTTCTTTGGCACTTTTTTTCAACTTGAAACAAAACTTAATGTTAATGCATTGCTCAAGATCCATATTTCACGACAGAAACTGCAAACACGACCTCACTGAAGCGGCTATAGAAGCAGCATGACAAGTCGGAACGTGTTCAAACTCATCAGTGCCTGTCTCAGGACATGAGGGTATGAGACATACTAGTTGAAATAGGTGAAATGTAGCGTAATTTCTGCCATAATAATTCATTCACCATATTTTTTGATCACACCTCGTACTCTGTTATGTGGGAAACAAATGAAACATAAGCCGGTATTTCTTTGTTTTTTTTTTATTACTAATAGACTAATACTTGTTGTAATAACAGTTAATAAAACTGTTTGGTATTTTAACAATTTTAGCCTTAAAAATAATAAAAATGTCCACGATCAGAGTACAAGAATAACACAATTTATAATAATTTTATCACATTTACACTATGATTTTTTGATGGAGACATTTACAATGACAGGACATAAGTCGACATAATTTAAAACAATATGACGACCACCGTTAAATAATTTACATAAATATTTTACACACATTATGAAGTTTGAGTTTTAATAAAATTAAAAAAACATATTTTTGAGTTCCAGATGATGGAATAATTACGTTCCATCCGAAAGCGCTTGTACTAAATTTATAAAATTGTTGGTAAGTGGGATTAATTAATTATTATAATACAACTTAACTCTTATTGAGCAATATAATTTAAATGTATTTTAAAATATACCATGATATATTAAATTCAAGCTTTAAAAATTGTGAAAGATAAAAATGTATGTAGATTTTTTTTTAATCAAAAAGCAGAAAATTTAATCCCTTTGTGCTTATTAAAAAAAAAAAAAAAATTATATTCATTTATTTCGTAACCCTTGTTTTTCTAACAAATAAAAAACTAATATTTGAAACAAATTCCATTATTCACGTAATAGTATTAAATGTAATTTAAAAAGAGAGATAATTCTGCTGTAGCTATTTTTTATTTATTTTTTCCAGAAATAGCAGTTTGACAATAATATTTAATAATTTTTCTGAATTTTGTAACAACATATATATATATTTTTTTGTTTAACCCCCGGAACTACTGTAAGGTATTACTTCAGAGGATGAATGAAGATGATGTGTATGAAGTCTTGTACAATTTCAGGTTGACCACTCCTGAGAAGTGTGGTTAATTGAAACCCAACCACCAAAGAACACCGGTATCCACGATCTAGGATTCAAATCCGTATAAAAGTAACTACCTTTTCTAGGATTTGAATCTTAGAACACTTGACTTCGAAATCAGCTGGTTTGCGATGTCGCGTTAACCACTAGACCAGCCCGGTGGGGTGTAACAGTTTATTAAAAAGTCAAAGCTGTCTTGGATTCAAATTTAAGACCTTTCGATGATAGACAGAGTGTTACCACTTCCAGATATTTACCAATTTAATATTTTACGATTTATAAATAAGATTAAATTAGTTTGATACTGATTAAGGGGAAAAATAAATTGATAAAAAAAATTTATTTAAACGTTGTTTTTGATTGTTCATTGAAATGAATGAAACGATTGACAAAGAGAAAAATCGAAGAGAGAAAGTAAATTTTGATGGAAAAAAGTTCTAGATATTTATGAATAAAAGTAGAACTGTACGGAATTTAAGTAAGGAACAAGGAAAAGCTAGTTTTTTATTAAAAATTTTTTTTTTTTTTTTTTTAAGGAATATCTAACAATTATTTTTTTGGAAGATCAGTTTTTGGGATAAGGTCTAAAGACCATATTTCAAAAATCTTATCCCTAAGATAAGGTCCCAAAGATGATCTTATCTTTGGGATAAAGATGTATTTCATTAAAGAAAAATAAAATGTGCACTAAAGTTTGAATTCTTGAATAATGTAGTTTTATTACAATTTTATTTAAATGCGATGTATACAACTTATCACAAACATTCTTTGTTATCTTTTTTTTTTTTTATTTTCATTAAAAAAAAAAAAAACAAGTAAAAATGTAATTAAAGGAAATCTCAACCGTATTAAAATTTATTTTATTATTATTGGTTTATAATATTAAAGTACGAGTATATATGATTTACTGTTTGTGTTTTTTTAATATAAGTTAATGCTGAGCTTATTTTATTTATTATATAATAAATTTAATTTATAAATTAATATTTAATGCCATTGAGTGATTGGTTTTCAGTTCGTTTAATCGTTTTTATAGCTTACTATGTTTATTATTATTAAATTAAAAAAAAAAAAATTATACACTGATTAATATAATAATTAAAAAAAAAACTCTCAGTTTCTTCCAAAACAAATGCTAGGTCTAGGTAAAATATACACTTTTTTTATTTTTTAATTAGTTATAAAACCAATTAATTAGTATTTTTTTTTCACGATTTAATTGAAAAAAAAAAGAACTATAAAATTGATTCGAATACTTTTATTAAAAATAAAGTAAAAGTTATTGACTAATAATTTATTAAAAACATTAAAAAAATATTCCTAAAAGGAAATATAAAAATAAAAGTTTCTTAATTATGAGTAAGTTATTTTTTTATGATTTTTTAAAAAAACTTTTAATGCAATGGTAGATTTATTGTTTTTTCAGCATTTTTAACATTTTTTTTTTTTTTGTAGCTAATAATAATAATAGTATGTTAATTAACTTTTTATCATCTACATTATTAGAATTATTTTGAGTGTTCCATAATTTCTTTTTTCTCATTTGGCTTGATTATGAGACAATATATAAAGAATTTTGATCCATATTTTAAATTTGAACAAATATAATGATAAATTAAAAATTTAGCATCTTGCTTTCTCTGAAAGTAATAATGCTTATTATATAGCCAGTTTTTGTTTATAATATATTTATATTCGTGAAATGTGCAGTTATATACAGAATCAATGGAAAAATTTACTTATGTGATAATGACTCTTATTAATGAGAATGGCAGTACCATTTTTGAAGAAAAAAAAAGCGTTTCCTTTCTGTCAAGTAGTCATATGGTTAGAGTTGAAATGTGAACAGGAACCTCTTCCTTCCAGTTTTCCTAGATGAAGTCATTTTTTTCTTATATTTGAATCTGAAAAGTAAATGTACACCAAACGTAATTAAAACATTTTAAAATAACTGAAATTTATTAACAAAAAAAAAAAAAAAAAAAAAATTAAAGAAGTTTGATTCACACAGTAATTAATTAATTTTTCACATTATATATTGTTTTTAGATATACATAATTTGAATATAAGATTAGAATTCTGTACTTGAGATGCTTGATCTTTCATTTTCTGTTTAGTCTTTGGAATCACCGGAGATTGGTGGTTCCCGAGATGAATGAGGATGATGTGTATGATTGTAAATGAAGTGTATTCTTGTACAGTTTTAGGTCGACTATTTCTGAGATGTGTAGTTAATATGTTGGATCAGATTTTATTAAAGTACTTCATGTGAAACTGTGGTTTTATTTTTTTTTCTATTTGATTCAACAATACAATTATGTAATGGAATAAATTTGATGGAGGATAATTCTACAATTAGGAGATACAAAAAACATTTCAATGAGTGCATGAAAATTGCATTAAAAAAAATTATTTTTATAAAAAATTTCTAATAATTAATAAAGTTATTTACATTAGATGACATTAAATGGGTATTATTGAATTTTCTTTATATATATGTATATGATATATATATATATATATATCTCCACCATTGTCGTATTTAAACTGTGGTGGCGTGTGCGTGTGTATACGGTACATATAGATTATTTTTACTACTATATACTTTTTCTGAACTCCAATCAATAGTTTATATTGTAGTAGTAAAAGTATTATGTGAACTTATGTGGAGTTCTGTATCTACCATTTTTTTTCTTTTTCCTTTTTTTTTTTGTAACCTCTGTGTAGTGAAGAGTGTTAAGGAGTTTGTTGAAGTGGTGCATAGTTGGGTATAGGGGGGGATAGAAATGGTAAGCGATGATTATTATTAGTGGTGGGGGAATATTGACGGTAGTTTTTAGAGAGGGGGTGTCTACGTACTGATTGTTTGTAGGAGAAGCGGAGTGGAGAGCGGTGAACGCTGAACAGAGAGCGCGTCGGTAGCATTGTGACATTGCATGACGGTCTGTATCGTTCGCTGTGTTACAGGCTTTAAGCCTTACATAACCTCAAAATATTGTTTAATTCGTTAAACAAAATAGTTAACGATTTAATAATACTGTATATACATTATGATTCCTATAGATAGCTGTTTATTAGAATTTGTTAGGTGATTCACATGGATTATACCCCGCCGCCGGAGGTTTCCGCCGTCGTCACAGGGTCCGCAGCTGCCTCCACTAGTACCGGCACTACGCCGCCGCCTCCACCGTTACCGCCCCCGAATAATAAAATACTCAGTCGCAACGCTAACGGAACGTGTAAGTACTAATAACTGTTAACGTTATTTTGATTATAACAGAATTAATTGTTGTTTAATTTAATGACAATGTGACAAAAGTGCTCATCTCTACAATTTCATACTGTCCTTGTAGGTTTTTTATTGATTAATTCGTACACATTATTTTTTATTGTATTCAGTGTGGAAAAAACTGAAAAAAATCTTATTTTTTGCTTATTATTAATATTAACTCAATAAATATTGTTTGTTATGAAGCTAAGCGGTCCGGCTGTAAATTAATTATAAGGCACGGTTGATTGGTACTTTGTTTACATTAATAATATTAAATTTAATAGTATTTTTTGTTACAATAACGAAGATGTGTTATGAAAATTATTAATTTTAGTTTACAGTTAATTTATATTTAGGGTTATTTAATTAAGATAGTTTTATTTTTAATGGTTAATTGTTTAAATGCTGTACAAATAATTTAATTAAATACAATGATATTAAACTATAATATCATGCATGATATTGTTTATAATATCATGATATTTATATAGATATTAGAGTTTAATATCATTGTATTTAATTAAATTATTTGTACAGCATTTAAACAATTAACCATTAAAAATAAAACTATTTTAATTAAGTAACCCTAAATATAAATTGTTGATGTTATATATGTGAAATTCATAAACACGATTGATATTGCCGATTTAAGACTGTTTTTTAATTTATCTAACCCAATTGGAAGCTTATGATGTGTGACAAAATATCATAAGGTTTGTTTAACGGATTAAATAAAATTACGTGTTACAGAAGTTCTCGTAGCTATTACTGTAACAAAATTTTTAAATAGCGGGTTAAATATTCATACACACGTCTGTTATTTGTATGTTTATATGTATAGCAAATTAAATTAGCATATAATGAAATACGCATAATAGGATACTTAAATTAAACAACCGTTTACATGTAAAGAGTTATTTTATTATTCTAATTATCCCAATAATTATTTTTATGCTTTATTACGAGTATTTCATTATTATAGACATCATTAACTGTTATTTAAAACAAAGAAATTAATTATTATTATTATTTTTTATTAAATGGTCATCTATTTTGTTATAAACTATGTATAGGCTATCTGAACGCATGCGTGCGTTCCTATTTTTGTTTGTAGTGTGCTGTATTTTGTAAATTTCATATTCAAACGTGTTTTATTATATAAAAAGGAATATATAAAAATTAATTTTCTTGGAAAATATTAATTAAAGTATGAATAAAAATTGATAAATTATAGGATCAAACATATAACTCAATGAAAAAAAAAAGATGAAACAGATTTAAAATCAGTGGTATTATTTTTATAGGTTAAGTAATATATCAAAATATTTTATTTATACGCATTTCTGTTAACAGTTTTTGTTTAACTAATCGGTATTAAACTTATCTTTCTTTCTTTAAAAATTTCTATATTGAAATAACATTAAACTTGTTTAATTATCATTTTAGGAATAAATAAATTACACTTGATATCAGATAGTACACCACCAATTTAATTCTACATTCAAATTAATGTAAATTAGTACTTTACGTAGAACTCTTTCAAATAAATCGTTTGTAACTTGTTTTTCTTCTTTTATTTTAGAGTTAATAACGTTATTAAGCTATTTCAATAACACCGGTTTTTGTTCTTTTGAAAATATGTTAATAGATATCTGATTAAATGTTACATTGTGTTATTAAATCACGATCCCGTTTCGGAACTGATATTTTTAAAATATTGAAAGGCGTAATTAGCTACCTAAAAGTAATGAATTGTTCTAATGGATTATAATACAATAATTATATATTTATGTTTAGTTTATGTTAATAAAATTAATAAATTGTTAAATTAGTGTACATCTTTAATTCTAAAGAATAATAATTTAAACTAATAAATTAGTTAATGTGAAAAGTAAATTGAATATAAAAAATTTATTTTAATTCTAGGTAGTGTTTTTGTATCTAATTTATCACAGTTGAAACATAGAATAGGAATTATTATTAGTGTGGTTTTAAAAACTTACGTTCTATGTTTATTTTATGTTAATTTTAGAATATTAAAATTATTTAAAAAAAAAAATATTTATTAATAGGTTATTAAAAAAATATAAAAAAAAAATTATTAAAAAAATATTTATAAAAAAAATAAATATATTTATTATTATTAAAAAAAATAATAAATGAAAAAAATCTCTATTTATTAAAAAAAAAAAAAATAAATAAATAAAATAGACAGGGTTTCTTTTTTTGTTAAAATAATTTTTTCGTTAGAATAATTTTACGATAAATGAAATGTAACAAAAGAAATAACCGTAGTTGAAATAGATTAGAAAATAATAAATCCGTTCGAAAATTCAACGATCAATATAAAATAGAAACACGGGAATTCAGAACAATGGTTTTGTTAATTCGTTTTCATAAAGATAATAATTTTTATAAATTAGTATAATTAATTTATTATATTTTATTTAAATGAAATTTAAGAAATAAATGCCAATAAGATTTTATAAAATAAAATCTATGTAATTTGTATTTGTTAATAGTTCGCAACTGAATGTAATTTTTTGAACTTAGAAAAAAATAATAAATTGAAAAATAAAAAAATAATCAAAAAAACATTTAAAAATAAAATTACTTGAATCACAAAACTAGGCGGTGATTTTAATTATTAAATAATGAAAACTGTTTATCTACTGATGGTAATTGTTTTATAATTAAATGACCATACAGTTTTAGAAGTAAATAATTTATTTGTTGATGGTTTAGAGCGCATTTTTTTTTGTTTTTATTTTTTTTTTAATAAAAGATTTGAAAAGCTCTGTTTTCTATTCACTCTATAAACTAAGACAAAAAATTTTTTATTTAAAACTGTGTTTTTATGTCAAGTAATTATTTTTTTATTTGTAAATTGTTTCTGAAAGTTTATTTTTAAAATTTTATTATGCGTTATCTTCGGAAAATTACGTATGATCAATGTATAATAATCCACACATTAGGCCGATTTTTATTTCATATTTATTTTTGTTTACGTCTTATATAAATTTATATATAAAAACAAGTAATTATGTTTGGGGAACTTTTTATAATTTTTCTTGAAAACTATTTGATAAATATAATTAATTGGAAGAAGGTAATTCTAAATCGCTGGTTTGGTTGTATTTTAATATAAATATAATATAATACAATACAATAATAATTGTAATATAATTATACGTGTAATTTTATTTTATATATATATATATATAT
>JAAAKQ030084006.1:0-14946 GCA_010016005.3 Zanna intricata | reverse complement strand
GTGTAGTATGTCGATAGCATAATGTAGCAAATACAATAGGACTACTACTATTGTACGTATAATAGGACATTTTAGTTTGTATAATAGGTAGTTTTACGGCAATACATGTGGTCAATGAAGAAAGTACCTCGAATTTAAGACGAACCCATTAATTTACACGTTGAATCGTGAAAAAAAGTGAGTCTTAAATTCGAAGTAATACGGTATACTTTTTGTTAACTTTTTTTAAAAATTTAATTATATTGATTTATTTATTAATATCCGATTACGAAAAAACATTTACAATAAATAGTTATTCAATAACAATAAAAAATAAAGAAAGCAAAAAATCGGAAGTTATTAATGAAATAAATTTTATGAACTTTTCGTATTAATTAAAAAATTTCTAGAGGTTAATAATTATTAATAAATCAATATATTCAAATTAAAAAGAGTTAAAAAAATATATGTATATGAAGTCGTATCCGAATCAATGGGTCCTTGGTTACGGATTCGACACGTTCTCACTTACACTACGTAACTACTTGAGCGATGTCAAACATCGCTCAAGTATCAATATATCATATATAGTATATCAAGTATATAATATATATTTTGTATCAATATAAAAACTAATATAAAATGCTGATCCGGACACCATAAAAAAATTTGATTGCAATGTGGTGGTGTTCACCATAATGCAATTCTGTAACTTTCCGCCTTATTAAAGAACGGAGTATCGTATCTCCATTTCAAATGAAATTAATTTAAATGAAGCGCACCAAAAAATGTGTACAT
Source organism: Zanna intricata (assembly GCA_010016005.3). Lineage (NCBI taxonomy): Eukaryota > Metazoa > Arthropoda > Insecta > Hemiptera > Fulgoridae > Zanna > Zanna intricata. Next base: position 14,169 of record JAAAKQ030084006.1, on the reverse strand, counting down.
GTAATTTAATAGGCGTGCAAGGAAGTCATGTTGTGCCCGTAAGAGTTTTTTTTTTTTTGTAATAACGAATTACTATAATGTATACTTAAAAAAAAGTTTCTTTTATAATAAAATAACAAAAATAATACCATTTTGATTTGAATAAAATACTGTACTCGTTTTTGATAGACATACCTTAAACAATACAATTTAACCATTCAGAATGTAAAATATGCTCCAAAATAGCAACTTCTGTTTCTTCGGTGTATCAAGAGCAGTTCACTTCAATTAAGGGCTTACTGTCAGAGACATGCGTGTTCTATGTGAGTGGTATGCGAAGCATGTAATACAGACTATATAGCATTCAGCATATAATGCTGTATGCTATATAGTCTGGGTTCATCGAATGAAGTAAAAATGTTATAAACATATGTTTTTTTGAGAGCCCAGCGTCTCCTATTGTTATTTGTGATTGCTGCCTATAGGACTGTCTCTCGGGAACTGTCTTTCTTATTTCTGATATTAAGCCCATTGATATCCTTGCGACAGAGCGACAATTACGTTATGACGCTAAAAAGGCCAACTTACCTCCGGACGTATTAAAGAAATAGACTACCAAGGTTTTCATTTTTGACGCGGTCAGGTGAACTGAATCGTCCGATAGCCGTTACCCGCATGGTATTTTTCTAATATGAGAAGTATTTTCAGGTAGTTAGGTGGATTTTCCCTAATCAGTATATTATATAATTTCTTTCTGGAAATGGTACTTTTCAAGATAAGTTGGCCCGATTTGGCTTGTGTCCGAAGTGTAGGTCCATTGATAATGTGCTCCATATCTTATGTCTGCCCCAGGTACGAAGCTGAACGTACTAAAGTAGCTATAGAGCTTGCAAGGGTCAATTCTGGTTTTGATCAGCAAATTAATTGGAAAACTGAGAGGAAATGAAACATAGTTGCTGGCTTCCTTTGATTCAAAACCCTGCGGAAGATGGCTGAGGGGTCTGATGCTGTTATAAATATATAGCAGCCCGCAACCTAGCAACTGCGGATGGCTAGGGACCCGCCTTGGTGCTTACTTCGCAAGGAAGGCCTTTTGAAATCGAGGCTCGGTTAGCTGAGAAATCCGTGTTAGGATGAGATGGATGTGTGGAGAACTCTGTGATGAAACTGGCATAGTGTAGCCATTGACCTCGCACCCAAAACGAATTAATCAGGGAGAGGTAGGGTTCCCATTAAATTAGTTATTAGAGGCTTATTAAATTCACGAATATGTTTCTTGATTTTTAAGTAAATCAAGAGGACTTTGAATAAATTGAATTGTTGTATAGAATTGTCGTGGCTGCGATTAAAACTTGTTTTATTAGTATGAGGATATTATTTTTGATGTTTAAAGACTCATTCAATTAATGATCTTAGTGAAAATTCTAATTGAAGTTAGATATAGGAAGAGTCTTTGTGTGAAACCTTCGGTATTAGAAGAAGCCGCGGGGATCGCGCTTCCATGAATCGATTAATTTTGTAGTTGTGGGTTGAAAGTAATGGTAGATGGTCATGGTTGGAAGAGGCCATATGAAGTAGGTTGTGTAAATACACTGATGGAAATGTCTGCTGAGACATTTGCATCGGTGGCATCCTGGCAGAAGCCAAACTGATGACTGTGTTGGGTTATCAAATTTAGAGGATCTGAAAGACGACCTCCGGTAAAATCATCATAGCTAGGAATGGAGGGGATGGAGTAGCGACCAGGATCGTCATACGGCGGGTGTACTTCGTCATTAAATAACACTACTGAAAAAAAGTCAAGTGTATGAAAATTTCAGTTGTAAATTGTCATAACAGATACAGAGAAGTTAGTTAAGTTGTATACAGCACTGTAATTTTTAATATCAAAACAATTCTTAAGAAAAATTCTAAGATTCTTATTTCTTTGCATGTTTAAACATTAAAAAAAAATTTAACCTGAAATATATGTTTAAAAAATTGTTGGAGAAATGGTGGGACCTTGAAGAATGGAAACCTGATTGCGAGAAAAAATTCGCAAAAAAAATTTTTAAATCCATTTTTCTCGGTTCTGTTCATCATCTTCGATTTCCTTCAACTATCTTCCCTCCCAGTCTGTAACCATCTAATCCTTCTTCTTTTTTTCCTTGTTACCACTTAATTCTCTATAGCGCTTCACTGAATCGAATTTCTACACCATAAGCAATATGTTTTCCTCTTATCATGTTCATCAAATTGAAAATATTTCTCTTGTATCTTCTCAATATTCCCTTAAACGTTTTATAAGATTTAACGTACGTAAGATAGAAAATTAAAAAAAAAAAAATTAAAAATGTTTTATAAACTTAAAATTCTAATAGGCTATTTCATATCGGTCATCTATCGCATCTATTTTATTTATTTGCAAATAATGATTAGAAATGTTCCATTTACTAGGTTTATATGATGCAAACAGAAAATTATTGGTTTTATTGTAGAAATTAAACGGCCATTCGAAAATAGTTTTAGACTTCTTAAATGAAAACGATAGATCATTTAAGTATTCAACTAAAACGTAAGTTGGCAAGCTAGATCCCGTTAGGAAGTTGTGATTTACATTTTAAAAGTTAAATTTATTGTACAAGTACTTCTATTATTATATTTTATGTAATTCTATATAAAAATATAATTTATTTTTGAACATCAGTAAATAATTAAAACCATTTGATAAAATAGAAATAAATGTATGTACAGTAATTACGCAATTAGCACTTACAGATTTAAAGAAAGTTTTAACAAGTGTTTACGTAAATATTTTAGAACGAAATTTATTACAGTTTGAAAAATGTTATTTTTTTTTTATTTACTTTTTTTTTTAATACCTTTAATTTATAGTCATATCAGCAATTAAAGTTATTAACGACTTGTCAGTGTAATGTAACTGTACCGGTAAAGGTTTAGTCTTGAACAAACTCAGATCAACTACTCCTAGCCCACCGGTCTGGTCTAGTGGTTAACACGACATCGCAAATCAGCTGATTTCGAAGTCGAGAGTTCTAAGTTCAAATCCTAATAAAGGTAGTTATTTTTATACGTATTTGAATACTAGATCGTGGACACCAGTGTTCTTTGGTGGTTGGGTTTCAATTAACCACACTTCTCAGAAGTGGTCGACCTGAGATTGTACAAGACTACATACACTTCATTCAAATTCATACATATCATCCTCATTCATCCTCTGAAGTAATACCTTACGGTGGTTCCGGAGAGTAAACAGAAAAAGAGAGAAGTCAACAACTCCTGAGACGTGTGGTTAATTGAAACCCAACCAAAAAAACCAATTTCCACCGTGCGAATGACCGTAGCTGTTGATTCCCTCTCTTTCATAAAAAAAAATATATTCCTTTACGCTTCTCTAATTAAGGTTTTCCTACGATTTTCCTTGATTCATCTATGCAATTATTTTAGGTATGTCCTTTTTAATCCGTGGAATAACACCTACCAGTAATAGATCTATTCTTGTTCGTGATGTATCCACGATCTAGTATTCAAATCCGAATATAAGTAACTACCTTTCTACCTACCTTAATTAAAAGGTAGTTACCCAAAGAATTATAATTTTTTGCTAAAATATATTACTATACAATTTTAAAGATCTTCCCATCAATTTATTTAAAATAAAATTAAACAATTTTCTCTTATAGAAACGTTCTTTTGATAAATTTTTAAATAATAAGTATTATTCATTATTTAATAATAAGTATTATCCATAATAAAAACCCCTAAATCTTTTGCATCGCCGTAGAGAGTGTCTATAAATATGTGCAGAAAATAGTTTTCGTTAACGCCTCTTGAAGTGTCATTGTTAATTTTAAAAAAAAATATATTTAGTATCTTAACGTATTTACTTCAATATTATTTCATGAGTTTGTATTATGGACAATTTCATGAATTTGTAATATGGACTTTAATATTTTTTTTTTTAATTTTTATAATTATTTTTTGTTATTAATTAACAGAAATGAATATTGGTTACCAGTTCGAATTCCAGTCAGGCATGGCATCCTTTCATATGTTACCAATTTCCACCTTGCTGTTAATTCTCTCTCTTTTATAAAAAAAATATATATTCCTTTACGCTTCTCTAATTAAGGTTTTCCTTCGATTTTCCTTGATTCATCTAAGCAGTTATTTTTAGGTATGTCCTCTTTAATCCTTGGAATAACATCTACCAATAATAGATCTATTCTTGTTCGTGATATATATAATATATTATACCTTTCAGAAAAAAAAAAAGATTTATTTATTTATCGGATCTATTAATTTTTATTTTTAGCAGAATAATCTTTGTTTCGAATAATGAATGAATGCTATCAGTGGAAATTAGAACGAGAATGCATATATGTTTCATTATCCGATAGTGTTTTTATTTACTCTTAGCAATTATTCTTTACCTTCAGTACGGAAATATACTTTTCAAATTTATTCATGCATCATAGGATAAATAAGACAGGTTACCTTTTATACCACCCAAATTTTTTAAATGTATAAGTATTTAGGAAGTCAAAAGAAACTATTATAATGGAGAAGTATTGGAGATGTAAGAAAACTTTAATTTCTTGGTGTTTTTTTGTCGTTTTATAGTAAGTTTTTAAAAACTAGTGTGCATAATAAAGCATATGAGTAACTGTTGCCGAGAAAATTAAGCAGTAGGTAAAAAAGCAGTAGGAAAATTATGCGTAGGTTTTTCTTATTCATGGAAAGCCAAAATGACACTTGACTTTTGAGTTAATGATAAATGACGGAATAATATATTGTGCTGGCGTTGTTCGCTGTCATAATGAAACTCATTGGAGAACGTACTCTGAAATTTCTATTTCATGCAATAACCCAGAATGAAACTTCATTCCTTATTTAGATTTGAAAAATCTTGAGAGGACTTTTAGATTTTTTTAAGGGGTAATTGTTTACAGTTTTTCTCTTTAAAATGGGTGGTAAGCGTATAATTAAATTACGTAATCTGTTTAACAAATTCGTAAACCATTTCATAAATGCCTTTTAACTGTTAATTTTCTGTGTTCATTAGAAAAAATATAAAGCTTTAGATTTAAATATTAATAATGGGAAGAATAAAAAAATTTAAAAACAAAAAAATCAATATTTTAGAACTAATTTTATTAATTTCGATGTAAATAAACAATAAAACACAAAAATTTAATATATATATAGTTATTACCTTTAGTGGAAGGGAACATCTTAATATCTTTTTCTGTCTGATTTCATATAAGATCTAATTCGAATTTGCCTATGGAATAAAAACTTTCCTAGAATTATAATAAAAAATATAATGATTTTAAGGCAGAAGCTGTGTTTTTGTACGATTAATTTTCTTGAAACTATTGAGCATCACTTATTACAATACGAATTATTTCAAATGTACATAGGTTCTCATAAGATTTACTTTCACTAGTAATAATAATAAATCGGAAAAAATTGCACATTATATGAAATTGTTCTACTCTTGATGCTTAATGGGATTAAAATTAATCAAACGTTTGTGTGTATTTTTATGAGGAACTATCAACAAATTCAACAAATTCTGTCACAGTGATGTAAATTTTCTCTTCTGGTACTAAATTACTTTACCAATTAAAACATTTTAGATATAAGTTTTAACCTTTGTACATTTTTCTTCTTTTTTTACTGTTTTAAGTGGTATTTTCTTCTGTTATCACTTTTCAGCATTTTCAAGTCAAGTGGAGATTGTTTTTTTTTGTTTCGTAACGTAATGTGTTTACTAATCTTACTATAAAAAGTATATTTTTAAGGGAAACAAAGATTTGAATTTGAAATAAAATAATTGCTGTTTTCGTCAATCTGTTATGCTTTATAAAATATTTATTTGCTGTTTTCCCAACTTCACAGCATTTATGGTGACTAATGAATATGCAATTTATATCAACAATATCATTTCCTGTAATATTTATTTTTGGATTAAAAATATTCCTCATTAGATCGAATAACCTTCCTCTCTTATAATGACGGTTAGGATTGGAGTTTTTTTATTTCTCCACCGCAGCTGGATCTGCTTTGTTATGAACACAGCAGAAGGGAGATTCAGAGGAATTCCTTATTCCCGCTCTTCTTCCGCCATATTTTTTCTGAATGATCTTAACCAACATTGTAGACACCTCGTGCCACGTCGCTCGATCTACAGCATATTCCCTCGGGGGTAAGCACCTTGAATTCTCTCCAGTGTGCTTCTCTATGCCGCAGGAACTGATCATACAGGTCCACACAACTGATCATACAAGTGGCTGTGTTTTGCAGTATTCTCCTCCCCGCATTAATCACAATCTGCGGAGAGTCTCAGCGTCCACTCACACAGATATGCCTTAAATGATCCGTGATCGGCAAGGAATTGGTCAGCTTAAATCCCAGTTTCTCGTGTTTGCGGGCCAGCCACCTTTGGAGGTCTGGGATCAGTCTGTGGATCCATCTACTCTTCGTTGACTGGTTCCTTTAGAGCTGAATTTACAAATTAAATTATCAAGCTATATTTTTTCGTAATCGTTAGATCGATTGTAATGGCTAATCCAAGAACTAAGTTGAATTGACCTTAATACTGATTAGAGTAATGCTCTATGCATTAATGAACTTCGGTTAGGGAATGAGATAGTAGTCAGTTTCATATGCGGGTCGGACGAGATGAACCTCGAAATAAGAACCCGGTTCATAACTTGTAATAACTTTCCGGAATCCTATGCAAAGGATAAGTCTGTGAAATTCGGGTGAATATTGTTGAAGATTTAAAAGAATAAATTTAATTTGTCTATATGATGACCATTCCTGCAATGTCAGGTGGATGAACTCGGAGGAGTTAAATGCGAATCTTCTACGCATAGAAAGTGCAGACCACACTCCCACGTAGTTAAGTGACTGATGGATGTAATGGTGCATTCTGGTATGAGTATCCCTTCAATTTTTCATTATGTACCTTATGTTGCACATTATGTACCATTATGTGCATTGATATTATATTGTGAGTATATATGCTTTTTTTTTTTAATCTTAATTATAGTGACTGATGTAGAATGAAATATAATTAATTTTAGGATAACTTATGTACTTTGTTAAGATGGTATGATGTGAGTATATATGCTGTTAATCATCATATACAAATTTATTAAATTACATTATTTTAGTGTGTTTAGAAATTACTATAGGGGTTTTAAAGTTATGTAATATTTCTTACATTTTACTTACATTGATAAATTATATTTGAAATAAAAGTGCATCTCAAACAGTTTTTCCGATAAATGTTCAATGTGAGCAACCATTCATCACCGGCACACATCCAACCAATAGGAGAGTTCAACCCATATTTTATACAGTAATTTTGGAGTAATTGATGTGATCCTGCTTCAATCCTGTGTCTCAAGTCGGGTAGGTCAGCCGGTAACTGGTGTCACATGCACTTGATTTTTTTATAAACGCTCAAAGAAAAAAAAATCGCATGGAGTCAGTTAAGGCGAATGTGAAGGCCACGGCAAATGAGCCCTGTCATCTGGTCTCCGACGACTGGTCTAGCGGTCGGGGAGAATTTCATTCAACCCGTCACGTACAGCGTTATGCCAGTGAAGAGGGGAATCATCTTGTCTCCAAACAAAGTTTTGTGGTTCGTACTGAGTTGAGGAAAGAGCCATAATCGTAGGTATCAAGATAGTTCATTTCAGACTAGTTACTTACTAAAGAACGGCCCGTAAACTCGCTGTCGAATTATGGCACGAGAAACATTCAGTTTCGGAAGCTCGTTCACACTGCAATATTTCAAGAGGATTTTCTGATCCCTAGATACGAACATTATGAGTGTTTACGTTCTATTAACTTGAAATTTCGATTCGTCACTGAATACTACACAATAAAGAATGTCCTTATTTGTAAATAAACATTGCATTTAAAAATCTAGCATGCAAACCACAGTCTGTAGGCTTTAAATCTTGTAAAAGCTGTAAATGATATGGATGCATTTGTAAGCATTCCTTAAAACCCTTCATACAGAAGTCACTAGCATTACTAATTTGCGGATATCCTAGGAATATCTACAAAAGACACTCTAACACGTTCAAAATTTTCTTCCTACAAAGTCTGTCGTCCTGTACTCTTCACTTTAAAGATACAGCCACTGGTTTCATATCGTTTAAACTACCGACGAATGTTATTGTCACTCGGGGGATAACAACGTATTTCAAACAGAACGCATGTTAACAGTAATTACAGATTTACACTTTGCAAAATGCAAAACACAGGACATTTTCCGTTAGGGAGTCGCCATTTTTGTTACCTTACATTCAACCGGAAGGTACAGAAAATAGTTTATGAATTTGTGCACAACTAAAACGGTTTAAGTTACTCTTATTTCATGTATAATTAATCAATTTACATAAAACTTGAGAATTATTACACAGCTATAAAACGATAGTTATTTTGAAACACGCTGTATAAATTATTTAACTAGTTTTTTAAATATATCTTTTACTTAAAGTTAGAGTAGTTTATGATAAGGATTTTCTTAATTATAATTAAAATACAATATTATAACTACGATATTCTATATTCGTTATCTATTCAACGTAAGAAAAAAGAAACACAAATATTTTAGTTATTTTTTTATTATTATGCCTTCAAAAAATATATTGCTAATATATTCCAACAATAAAAATAATGGTGCTACAAGCTTTTCACCAAGATAACGTTTTAAAAGTGAGCAATTGCAAAAGGGAATTAAAGGCTGCTACTACCGACCGACTGAAAAGTAATTGTATCAGTGTTGCTGACAAAGGAGCTTTTTAAGTACCACTTTTCTATGGGGTGACTGTTAGTGTTTAGGGCTATGAATAATGGATAAAGCTGAGAGACCAGAGTTCGCTAACAACCTTTAACCGCAAGCTCTCATTACACCCACTGATATCCGGTCTCTACTGCAGCAGAATGGTTCGGTTCGTGCTTTAAAAGAATTTTACATATAGATCTAACACCTCTTTCTTTTGTTGGATTTCAGCTTCCTTTGAAATTCCTGCGGTGAACAAACAATTGAGAGTGCTGAAATACTAAACAAGGAATTTTATAGCTGCGTAATAAAATGATTATTGATGACGTTTATTTGTTTATTGTTTGTGAAAAATTTACTTTGATAAATTTTTTGCTGAATTTAAGTTAAAAAGTTAAATACGAATTAAAAAAATTCGTGAGATTTAAGTAAACTGAAAAATTTTGAAAGATCTTTGAAGAAAGTTACTTCAGATTAACTCTACGTTAAATTTTTACATTATATTTCTCTGTTTTCATAAATATTCTTTTATAATGTGAACATTACAATCTCTTTAACTAGGGAAGAATAAACAGCCGGCCTCTGTGGCGCGAGTGGTATCGTCTCGGCCTTTCATCTGGAGGTACCGGGTTCAAATCCCGGTCAGGCATGGCATTTTTACACGCTACAAATCATTCAACCACGTCCTCTGAAGCAATACCTAACGGTGGTCCCGGAGGTTAAAAAAAAGTGAACAATAAACAACTCCCCTCCTCCATGGTCCAATGATGAGAATGATATGTAAGTCATATAAATGAGATGTAGCTTTATAATTTCTCAGGCCGACCATTGCTGAGTCGTGTGGTTAGTTGAACCCCAGCCACCAAAATACAGCAGTACTATTATTCAAATCCGTATAAAAGCAACTAACTTTGAACCTTAGAATCTTCGGCATTTGAAAATCAGCCCGGTGGATGGTTTAAAATATTATTTGGGAAATAAAATTAGAAAAAAAATTTTATATCGATATAATCTGCAAATATTTATATTTTACATAAAGTATCTTAATACAAAGGAATCTAGAAAAAAGTTTAATTATAGATTAATGGTAGTTACAATTAAATATGAAAATTGTTATACGCTATCTGGCATGAAAGTCATGTCCGATCATGTTTATGATAATCATTTTTGATAATGATTGATCATCTTTAAAAGCAATAAGCAATTTACTACGCATCTTAGGAATGGTCGACCTGAGACTATACAAGACTACATTTTATTTATTTTTATACATTTCCTCTTCATTCATCCTCTGAAGTAATATCTTACGGTGGTTCCGAAGGCTAAATAGAGAAACAAAAAAAGCATGCCACGCTAGGGATATTAAGAAAAGTGAGAAGTAAAGTGGTTTTTCTATTATCTTCTTCACCGAGTCGAATATATTGTTCGTTATCATAATATTAAGTCCAATAGATGAAGGTTTACTTTCTATTGTGATACTTATATTATGTTCTACGAAGAGTCTGGATGTTGTTTAAATCATTACTCTCAGAGATGGTTATTCTTGACTAATCCCTCATGTAATTGTGTGCTTTCTTAGCTTCATAACCATAACAAAGACAGAAGCAGATAGTTAACAAAACCATAATTAATGCGCCCCAGTTATATAAAAAAAAAAATTGCTTTGTTCACACTACTGCGCTATTCAGTAGGAAAAATGTTATTTTTATGCAGTATTAGCTATAAGTTCTTGCTGATTAAAATAAAATTTTGCGGTCGTAGAATTTTTAAATTTAAATATAAGGGGATAATTATGGGCTTTGGGGCACTTATTTATCATTATTATAAAAATGTACTAACCTTTCTTAAAGGGATGGGGGTAACAACCCCCACTCATTATAACCCCCTTATAACATCTTATAACTTATGAAAACTATACCCGAGTTTTACGCCATACTAATCATTTTAATGAGACAAAAATATTGATGTAATAACAAAAAGATAAGGTTTATTTGGAGTTAATAAGAATAATGGGACATGCTGCAATTATACTGAACGTATTGTATATACTAATGCACCTACTTAAAGACTGTCTTGGATAATTTTATGCAAGTATGAAACATGGCTATCGAATCCAATCTCGATGATAATGGTTTAAAAGACGATTTTATACACAATTTTCATTCGGTTTACTTCAACTACGTCATTTAATACCTGAAATACATAAATTTTACGGGTATACTTGGGTGCATTTGTAAATCCTTCAAATACTGATGTTGGACTAACCAAGTTAAAGTAGAAAATCTCTTGGAGTTTCACAGAATTAAAGCTCTTACTGTATCTATGTTTTCAGGCGTACGGGCATTCCTTTATCAAGAATCTCCTTTTTCAACGCTGAACCTTTTTCTTAAAATTTTTGCATACAGACTTTAATAACGCGAGCTAACAACACCGAATCAATCTCTCTCTTCCTCTGTTTATCTTCCGGAACTACCGTAAAGTATTACTTCAGAGGATGATATGAATAAATGTGAATGAAGTGTAGTTTTGTAAAATCTCAGGTCCACCACTCTTGGACAAGTGTGGTTAATTGAAACCCAACCATCAAAGAACACCGGTATCCACGATCAAATATTCAAATCCGTATAAAAATAACTATCTTTACTAGCATTTGAACCTTAGAACTTTCGACTTCGTAATCAGCTGATTTGAGATGTTGTGTTAACCACTACCACTACCAGCCCAGAGGGCTAACATCGAGTCAATCTCGTGGATATTGAACTGACGTCAAAGCAATCGCTGTCCAGTCATAAAAATTATCACTTTTTAGAATATGAATTGATCTCAAACGCATGCTTTTCTTCCGTCTTACATTTTATTATATATAAATTATAAAATTAAAACGATGAATTGTAAATTAATTTACAATTATATTTATGAATTTTGAATAATTAAAATTAAATTTAATGTTTTCGTAAACCATTTATAGAGTTCATATCTTTATTATTACTCCATTTTATTTTTATTGGTTTTTATGAATTATATAGAAATAAATAAAACAGGCAGTTTTTAACTACCTTAAGCCAAATAAAAAAAAGCCTTCAGCACTTTCGTTAGAAATAGCAATGCTGAAGCCGCTACACAACCTTCAGTTCTAATACAGTGCGTTTGGAAAATTCGCTTTAAAATTATGTAATGTATTCTGTTCTTTCGGCGTTAGATTAGTTGCACTGTGGGTTCTTTTGGCATTTTTTGGTAATGAACCAAGTGTTCGGTTGTTGAGTTGTGTGATTGAATGCGCTTCGTTTTGCTTCGTGCTGTTTTATTCATCGGAATCAATAATTGCGAGAAACGTAATGATTCTGTTGATAGAGGGATATATTTCTCTCGTTGAAATATATTTAATGAAGATGACAAGTATTCTGATTTAGAAGCACACGTTTTCTAAAACGTTTTCAAAATACTCCTGATTCTCACCGCAATGTAGTTTGAATTTTTAGGGCAACAGGCTCTGTTGAAGACACCGAACGAAGTGGAAAACCACCTAAACTAAAAGAATAGAAGCGGCAAGAAGAATAGAATAGAAGGAATCTGACTCCTCCAGTCTGTGGAGGGCACAGAAACAAGCAGAACACGCACGATTGATGAAATATAAACCGAAATAATAACACACGTACTAGATATTTCAGAACATCAGCTGGTTAAAGTATTTGAAAACATACCGAAACGCGATCAGTATGGTATTGATATTGAATGAGGTCATTTTCAACACCTTTTATAAACTACTAGCTGACTCGGCAATGCTTCGCAGTTGCTAGATTTTGAATATATATATATATATATATATATGTAATGTATAAATTAAATGAACAAAATTGAAAGTTTGATAAAACACTAAAAAACTTAACATTACAGAACTTCAAAAAATTTCACCTTTCACTTTATAAAGTCAGAATGTAAATTAATCCAGTTGTCAAAATAACAGCACTACCTATCGGATTTAATTCAAACTACTCTCTAAACACAGTAGTTGGTTCAAAATACTCCTGATTTCTTTCTACTGGTTAGATCGATAATTTCAATAACTTTAAACCTTCTCCGGACAACGCGGGTCATTTTGCAAAACACCGCGCGTAAATCGGTCTTGTATTTTTTAGTCTATAGCGAACACATATACGAACATTGCCTTTTGTATGTATATATATCCGTTTTTATTAAATAATGAAATAAAAATACGAATTAATAATTAAGAAAGTTTGGTCCTTACAATTCCATAATTATAGTGCACAACAACTTTCCGAATGCTCTATATTATCATCTTATTGTAATAAAGAATATTTTATTTTTATATACCCGTTTTTGTTTAAAAGGAATTGCTTTCTTTTTTTTAAGTTACAGTTTTCCGTTGCTTCGGAAAATTATCTGTGGTGCAGACATACGAATAAGTTAGAGTAATTAGCAGTTCTATAAAATATGTCAACGAAAATATAGATTTCATCTATGATTAATAAGGGGATTAAATACTTTGGTAGATTATATCATAAGTTAAAGTGATATAAAAACTTATCTTAAAGTAATTTTGCTTTGTCTTTACATCCCTAAAAATAATAAAGATATTTATATGAAATTTTTTTCTCATAACGAAAATTTTATATATATCTACTTGGTATACATATATATGTAATATATGTATATATTCCGTTCTAATATCTTTTACTGACTTTTCGGGGAAAAATGTGGTATTATTTTCAGTCGCATGGTTTGAGTGAGAGGGTGAAAATGTATTTTCTTATCGTTGAGCTATCTGGAGTACGAAAACATAATACGAATTACTTAAATTGGGGTTTCCTTTTTTTATATGTATTAATTAAAGGCTGTGGTAGTGTTCTTTTTCTTTCTTCTATCTTACAGTGAATTTATAATTAAAATCTATATTAAAAACTGTTGATCATTCTTAGCTTAAAATACGTATTTTCAAACAAATAAAATTCTTAAAGTAAAGCAGTATTTAACTGCTTCATGCCTGAACAGAAAGAAATAGAATTTTATTTCGCTATTACAATTGACAAGCCAATTTAATACAACGTGACAAGAAGGCCGTCTGTCAGGACTTTATAAAGATATGTACTAGGTTTTATCCAATAATCTTTTAAGGAAAGGTAATTTGTAAAACAATAATATTGATAAATAACAATTTATAAGGATGTAGTAAACCATTTTATTATACGCTTATTAGTATGTATACTTCATAATTATATAAATATAAAATAAAAAACCATTAAAAAAAAAGATAACAAAATAAAATCAGCAAAAACCAATCAATAATTGGAAATGAAGCACGCCGATTGATATTAATTTATAACTGTGATCCTAAAGTAATGTTTCGAAAACCGCGCGCGCGC
>JAAAKQ030083994.1:21459-33581 GCA_010016005.3 Zanna intricata | reverse complement strand
ATATATATATATATATATATATAAATATACATATATATATATATATATATATATATATATGAAGGAATTTTTATATTATGAAGTACACTAGAAATCTATTTTTTCCTACTCATTATAAATTGAGAATACTATAAAATATATAAACTTCTTATTTTATTTTCTTTTTTGGAAATTGTAAGTACGTACGAGATTTTAACTACCTTCGGCTGGGAATTTGGACTACAACATAACATAATAAATATCTACTTTATGGTGAAGTAAAGCTAAACCTACAATAAAAAGTCAAACTACTGTACCATTATATGTTTACAAATAATAACTACAATCAATGACGAGAAGTCACTTGTAAACTTTCCGTTTGTTTAATTTTACATTAATATTAGAAATATTAAAGGATTTGAAGCACTGTATCAATACATAATTTAAGCGAATTAATAATTGCAATATGTTAAGAAATCATTTAAACCATATTAAACAGTTAAAAACCAGAATGAAAAATAGGTGTACTTACAATTTGTATGTAGTAAGCATTACTTGTATGTAAAATAAACCGGTTTAAATAAAAAAACAGGATTAAATTTCATTAAAATTAGGACGGAAATTATACAATTAAAAATCTTAAACAAAAATACTAATAAAATACAAATTAAGTAGGTTAGACCGTTTTAAAATTTCCATTAAATGATTACAATTTCTCCATTCTTTAAACAGGTAAATGATGTAAAGTAAAAAACACCGTTCATTGTAATAACTACAAACGGTAATAATAAAAATAACTTTTACTAATAAACGAATAAATAACTTCAAAACAAATAATAATAATAAAGTAGCATAACGGAGTAATAAGTTTATATGCATAAAAAAGTAATAAAAATCACCACATAGGTAATAAAAATTAAACTTAAATTCGTATACCTTAATTTTCATTATATTAATAAAACGTTTATTTTTACTATATTTTATTTTACGCCTGTACATATATATATATATATATATATATATATATATATATATATATAATGTATAATATACATTATATATATATATATATATATATGTATAATATACATTATATATTTATAATATCAATAAATATTTGAGTGTGTGTACCGTACATACACTCAGATATATACACATATAAAAATATAAAATTTGTAAGTCTGCCTTTGTTTCGGAATCATTCATTAACGGCTTTTCATTTTAAGGCATAATCACTATCTGTCGGTAAAGGAAATGCCTTATATTCTTCGGATCACAAAAGATTGAACTCATTTAAATATTTTAATAAAACAAATTGATAATTTTGAATGAACCTGAGATTCCCTTGGTACTCTGAGCTGAGTCCATATGAAGAATCCATTCTTGTATCAATATTTTAAAATCTATTAATATTTTAATAAGAATTAAAAATTCTACTAGTTTTTTTTTTTCAGTTTTATGACCGAACTAATAATAATAATAATACGATGATTTTGAAATTAAAAAAATATTAAATCCAACAATAAATGCTGTAATGGGACTTCTACGCTGAAAATAAAAAAACACATGAAGATGATAAGAGTTTAACAGATGGATATTTGGAGGTGAAATTTTATTATCTCAAGGTTGAGCAGCAAATAAAATGAGGAAGTTTGGAGGATAAGAACACTAAACAACGTATTTGATGAAATTGAAAAAAAAAGTTCACCTCATGGTCAAGTTCATTGTTACAGGCAAGTATCAAAGAACAAGCTTTACTGATGGGCTAATAAAGCTAGAAGAGAATTCTAGTACAACGGAGAAGACAGATGATTTTCGAAGGGGTAGATGAGTAGAAGTTATCAAGACTATGGAGGAAAGATTTGCAAAAAGAAGTTTGGCGTGGAAGAGATAAATGGCGTTAATGCTACGAAAAGTTGGCAGATTGGTTAATATTACATGTAAGTTAGCGAGTGTATTTTTTTTTTTAATTTAACTTTTTATTTTGTTTCGCGTCCTTACAGACCAGTATTTAAACCTGTTTCGACAGTTTTTTAATATTATGAAAAAGATTTTTGTTTACTTAAAAATTATAACGATTTTCTATCACTTTTTCATCCGTTTTGTTTTGTAATAAAACCAATTTCTGAAACTTTTATTTGCTATTAATTGAATTTACTTACAGAAATTTTCTCACAAATTTTCTAGCAATCTTCTTAAATTCCCCACAAATTAAATTTCCTTAGAATTTTTATTTGTTTATTGGTAATTTCAGAAAGTTAATTTATGGTGAACCTAAAAAGCATTTTTCTGAACGTCAATTTTTTGGTCGCATAAGTTTTAGTACTGCTTTATTTCTGCTCCAGTATTTTAAAAGTAAGCTTTAAGTTCCATTCTCATTCCGAGGGTAAAGGCAGTTCGTTTTTTTTATTAATATATTTCATCTCTAAAGGCTTCTTTACTTAGGATCTACCTTTTAAGAGGAAAACCTCTTAATAAATTCAGTATATTATAAAATACATTAGGAAATTATATTTGGTTGGTTTGATCATTATTTAATTTGTAAAGACAAATTGTCTTTACAATTTGTCTCTGTTATATACCTGCTGATATATAACCCAGACCAGTGTTAGCGCTCATACTACTACCCTTTTAGCGTAACACATATGTTATTGACAAGAGTAGGTAAAAAATATTCTTTTAAATTGTTCATTTCTTTCCAAGAGTTAATGTCTTTATTTAATAGTACGTTTTTCTAGAATTTTAATTACACCTTTTTTTAATTATAAATTTAAAAAAAAAATTATAATGCAACGCGCCAAGCATTGCATTTAAATTTCAATAAACTATTTTTGTATTCAAAATACATTACTTAATATAATTTATAGTAATAGATTACATAAAAGTGTTTTTAAAGTTTAAAATTAAATTTCTGAAAAGTAACTTTGTACGCGAGCGCCTATTTGGATTAGTGAAACACGCATGACGGAATGTTTTTACTTAGAATATTATGCATTGTAACAAACAGCCTCTGACATTAAGCATAAATATTGGTGCGTGCCATCGCCTGTTCGCGCGATTTTCATAAATGGCAATTTGGAAAAAAAATGCACACTATTTATGATTTAAAATAAAATTAAAACATAAACTGGATGTGGACACGTTATAAATTATATTACGTTACGTAATGCACATGGGAAATTTGTACATATGATTCTGTTGGTACAAATAGTAAGGTCAACTGTGAATTAACCGAATAACAATAAAAAAAAGGAAATCAAATGAAAAAGAACAAAAGATGTAATTGGACGAAAATCCGATCTGAACCGACGCCAACCGAACTCAAACTCCGTTCCACCTCTCGCATTCGGAAACCTCCCCCACATCATTCTATCTCCCCACAGACCCTAGGTCCAAATCAATGGCTCCAGCCTCATGTTATAATCCAGCTGCTGCTGGGAAAAATACAGTTCGAATAGTCGCAATCCTGAACCGAGCTATGAATCGACTCAATCTATGGATGTCCCCGCTTTAATCTACCAAATGGAAAAACATCCTTTAGTACAAACCTACATTAATACTTCAACAGAATTCAGTACGACCAATCAATTCAACAAAATCCGAAATCTATAATGCATCAAACATGTATACACATTTAAATTGAAAAAAGTGAAGTAAAACAGATTAGTCCGTGGAAAAGAAAATACAATTTATCATAACAGGATATAAAATGAATGGTAAACCATTCATTAGAAAACAATTTCGTAATAAATGAAGTATCTCTGTTCATAGCATGCAATAATAAAAATAACATCGGTGATTATTTTACATTACTCATCAAGTTTCAGATCATTACAAAAAAACTGAATAAATACAGAGTAAACTAGCTAAAATTAATTAATAATAAACATTATTATTTTGTATGCAGAAATGTAAATTATAAAATCATAATTTAAAAAAAAAAATTAATTTACTGCTTCAAATAATTACAGTCGCATTAAATTATTAAAAATAACAAATTAAATATCGAATTAACTAAATAAACTTATTAGACGGAAGAACTTTATTATTATGATTAATATTAATATTTTTTTATTTTTAAAAAATTTAAAATCAAAGGAAAGTAATATACTTCACACACATGGAAGATTAATAAAGCATTTAACGAGAATTAATTAATCTTACCTTGATACTTCAGTTGATAAAAAAAACTGGCTTAAAGGTCTGTGGTTCTTCCCGTCATAAACTTAGCATTTTTTATAATCACAATTTAATTTTATTTTTACATTCTCGTACGACGTTTTTTACTTTCTCGTAAAGGAAGTATTGTATTCGTGAAAAATTTCAATTTCAACAAAAATATCCATTTTGACCATCCTTAAATCCAGTTTTAGTTTCGGGGTGATGTCTGTACATTATATGTATGGTTATATGTATCTCGAATAACACAAAAACGATTAGCCGTAGAATGTTGAAAAATTCTGTATTTAGGACTGCTGTAACATCTAGTTGTATACGTTCCCTTTTGATTGCAATTGACTGAACCAAAAGTCGCTAAAACAGCCCAAAATCCAAAACATTTGGATTTTAGACTTTTTCTTAATTGCAGTAATAAGCCCTCGTTGAGAGCTTTTCAACGAAATATCATAAGTTGTATTTATTTTCATTGATTCCAGATTTATAACCAAATAAAATTTTATTTGATGAAATATTTCTATCTTACTAGAAGGCATATCGGTTCGAATCAGACTTCATATACATATATATTTTTAACTTTTTTTTATTTAAATATATCGATTTAATCATGATTATTAACCTATGATTGTACAAAAAAAATTTAATAAATCATAATTCAATAATAACAATAAAAAAAAAGTCAAAAGTTATTAGTTAAATAATATTTTAAGTACTTTTCCATTTTAATTCAAAAAAATTTACAATCAGAGGTTAATAAATAAATTAATCATGTTAATAATTAATAAATCAATATATTTAAATTTAAAAAAATATGTATATGAAGTCGGATTCGAACCGATGTGTATATGATTACAGATGCGACACATTCTCACTCACACCACATGTCTACTTGAGCAACGTGCAACAGAATACTAATATACGAATAAAATGCTGATACGGACACCACAAAAAAAATTATGATGCAGTGTGGTATCCACCACATACAACTGTGCAACTGTTCACTTTATTAAAGAATTAGAAGATCGTATCTCATTTTCAAACGAAATTAGTTTAAATGAAATGCAGCAAAAAATGTGTTTATGTAATTTAACAGGTTACAAGGAACCCACCGGGCTGGTCTACTGGTTAACGCAACTTCGCAAATCAGCTGATCCAAGTCGAGAGGTATATTCAAATCCTAGTTACTTTTATAAGAATTTGAATAATAGATCGTAGACATCAGTTTTCTTTGGTAGTTCAATTTCAATTAACCACACTTTTCAGGAGTGATCGACCTGAGATTGTACAAAATTACACTTCATTCCATTCATACACATCATCCTCATTCATTCTCATGGTAGTTTCAGAGGTTAAACAGAAAAAGAGAGAGAGAGACTGAGGGAGAGAGAGAGAGAGAGAGAGGCGTATAAGGATTCGTGTGAGGTCCACATCAGAGGTTTGTAAGCATAAAAATAAACATTTCCTACTTATTTAGAAAAATTAAAAAATAAATTTATAACACATTTTCTTTTATAAGTTTAGATTCTCCTTCATACAACATTTGGAAAAAAAATTTATCTAACAAACCATACGTCTTGTTTACAATAAGCGGTTACTTTGTAATTGTCTTAAATTTTCCTATCAAAAAAATATCCTTACAAATATTTTACGAAAATGAAATACATATTTAATTCTCTATTATTAGAAACCAATTATTACTTTATTAGTCGCGTTACATTTTTTCAGATGATGTCTAATTTTTCGCTTCAGCTAAAAAGTGAGTACGGTCTTATTTTATATTCCAGTCATTTTTTAATAACGTCAAGAAATCTATTTCGGCTTTAATCTGTTTAAAAAAGTGATAAAAGTAAAAACTAAAGAAAAACTGCATTGTTTTAGAACTTTAAAATTTGACTAAGTGAAAGGTAAAATAATTTTAAAAATATAGTCTTTTTCAAAACCGAATTCTTCTCATACTGTAGCCTAATTTTAGCGTTTTTAATGCGAAAAGTTTCCAGTTTTAGCTATTTCAAGTAATAGCTACTTCTTCCAAAATGATTAGATGATATCTTCGTTCAAACTGAGTAACAAAGTACGTATTAAAACATTTTTATTAAGGAAGATACGAAGTGTTATTTAAAAGAAAAATTCTTTTAAATTAACTGATAAATCAAAACCTGGATAGAAAAAAAATACTGTAATGATCAGACTATTGTAAACAATCTATCTCAAAACAACATACCGTTAATCATTTTTTACCTTACATTTTTTAGGTTCCTTACTTTATATACCCGCTGCAGAGGCGCGAAATATTTAATAAAATTTTTATTTAAAAAAGAAAATCAATCACCCGTGACGTCATAACGGTTGATTTTCTAATTTTTATTAACATTTTCGGTACTTACGTATAAATCCGTCGACCATTACCATAATGATTCCGTACTTTGAAAGTTACGGAACCATTAACATATTTTACATATTAAAAACATTAGCTTTATTATTTATGATTATAGATATAATTTTTTTTTTTTTACCTCCGGTACCACCGTTAAGGTATATCTTCACAGGATGAGATGAATGAATTATAGCGTGTGTGAAAAATGCCATGGGACTCGAATCTGGGACCTCGAATCCCGGTTAATTTATAGATATAAATTAATAAATCAAGCGAGCAAAGCAAGCGTAGGTTTAGTTTGGTTAAATTATATTTATAAAATAAATTGTTATGAAAATAGTAATATCGGTGATATAAACAATAACCCAAAAGTTTACTGCTTATAATTATAGTATAAATTAACCAAATTTAACTTACGCTCGCTAACCTCGACTAATTAACAGTACCTTTTTGATTAAATTTCTGAAATATGGTTTCAGCTGATAATTTGTTTGATAGAATAAAAAATAATTAAAAATTTTATATCCACCTTACCAGCAAAAAAGATGCGTTTTCTTGAGATCTTTCATTTTAATTCAAACCATCAACAGGAAATAAAAATAATAAAATAAGTAAAAAATTAAATTAATTACACAATTGACTGTTCGAATGTCAAAAGTATAGTGAAGACAATATAGTGAATTCTGGTGAAATAAAATAGAATTATAATAAAACATATCAAAAAAGATATTTTAGTTGTTTATGATTATTATCTACTTATATTTGTATTTATTATCTATCTGAATTATCTATCTTCTTTAAATTGTTTTTTTTTTTTTCATTAATTAAATTATTATGGTTTCTATGTATGCGAATTTTTTCTAAATTATGTGTATTAAAATGATTATAGGAAATATCTAAAAAATTTATAAACTCATTTTGATTGTATATATGGTGATTAAGGCCTTTACTAGGATATTAACTTTTATACGGATTTGAATACTAAATCGTGGATACCGGTCTTCTTTATGGTTGGGTTTCAATTAACCATACATCTCAGGAATGGTCGATCTGAAACTCTGCAGGACTACACTTCATTAGCATTCAGACATACAGTATTATCCTCACTCATCCTCTGAAATAATACCTTACTAATTCCGGTGTCTAATACAGAAAAAGAGAAGTAGAGGCGCACGAAATTGTAAACAATGTGTGTAATTTCATGAAGAACGAATCTTTATCTGCAGGAAAATTAAAAATGAAAAGCATTTAATTCTTATTTAGAAATCTCAATTATCTCGACAATCTCAATTATCCAGGCATATGTTTTGTCAACACTAATAACATTATACTCTAGAGAAATTCCATATGAAAAAAATCATCCATTCCATATAGTAACCAAGAGACCTTGACCTATTCTAGCATCAATAAACATTATGACACTAATAGTAGGAACAGTAAATAGTAGGAACACTACTAAATAGTAGGAACAGAAGTGTAAAGAGGGAACTGCAGCTGCCTGTGACATTTCCTGAACTCAAAGCCTAAACCGACCGGGTTGATCTAGCGGTTAAATTCGTCATCGCAAATCAGCTGATTTCGAAGTCGAGAGTTCAAAGATTTAAATCCTAGTAAAGGCAGTTACTTTTACAGGGATTTGAAAACTAGATCGTGGATACCGGTGTCTTTGGTGGTTGGGTTTCAATTAACCACGCACCTCATATCACACACATCATCCTCATTCATCTTCTAAAGTAATACCTTACGGTGGTTCCGGAGGCTAAACAGTAAAAAAAAGTTTTAAAGCCTAGGAAAAAAAAATATTACTTCTTTGTCTCGAGGAGCGAAAATGTTCATTCATATTTCCGAAAAAGAAAAAGAAAAATTCTAAACTAGTTACCGGATTAGGTGATTTTGATAAAGTTATAGTTAGGCAAACTGTGAATAAATTTCACTCAAATTTAGGGAGCTGTCAACAGTTAACAGACACAGTAAGGAATTGAAAATTAAAATCAATTTTAACGGTAGTGAAACTAGTTTAACAAGAATCCTGAAAGAATTAGGTTTTAAGTGACGCAATACAGAAAACGAAAGAAAAGTTTTAGTTAAAAAACATGATATTTGACAGAAAAGAATTTTATATTTGTAGGCAATCAGTGATTTTAGAAAATGTAACCAACGATCGTATACTTATGAATCCTATGTTTTTTTATCATCTCATTCAACGGCAAAATCGTGGGCTGATGACAGCGATGCAGGACTTCATAAGGATGCAGGACCAATAAATAAAATGAATACTTAATTATAATTCACACCGCAGGTGAAATAGGCTTTATTCCAAACGCAATGTTAACTAATTCAAAAAGTGGCGATTATCATGATCAGCATGAATACTAAAAATTATTTGAAATGGGCTGAAGAAAAATGAGTTTGTAGTAGTTACTGACAATGCTCCATATTATAATACCCTTTCTCAAAAACTTCCAGCGTCATGAAGCAAGAAACAGGACTTAACTTTTTGGCTACAGAAAATCATATTCCATTTTTATTTCAAACGCTTAAACCACAATTACTTGAACTAATTAAGTTGAAAAAAGTAACAGAAAACTCTAACAATCTGACCAATTGTTGGGAAGAAGTGGCCATAAGTTCTTCGGCTTCCACTTTACCATCCTGATTTAAATCTAATCGAGATGGTATGGTCAGAGGTAAAACGACATGCTGCGAGCCACAACATAACGTTTAAGATGTCAGAAATGCGGAAATGAAGAGCGACGAACACTAGAAACGTTACTGTAAAAAGGTTAAAAAAATCGAAGATGAATATTAAAGCTAAGAATCGCCGTTAATAGATCCTGTAACATTATCTTTCATTGACTATGTAGTGACAGTGATAATAGTAACAATTACATTAAAGATAGTGATGACATCGAAAAGAAGGTTTCAACTGAGGAATTAAACGGTTAATTAATTTTCCAGTAAGTAATTAAACTATCCATCTATTGCAAAATTTACCGTGTAATTAGTAATAGATAATATTTTGTCATTCGTTATTACATTTTACAATGTACAGTACAGAATCAGCTGACTGCATTTCATTTCAGAATTTTTCATTCACTTGTAAAATATAGAATTACTTGGTAAGGAGGATTACTAAGAGCGAGGAACATTTTTTTACGATCGACAGTAATTATCGCCACACCTAGCTCGCCGTTACTTGGCGGCGTCTGTACTCTTTTATGATTTTACGACAAAAAAAAAGGGTGCAAAAATAATTTTCTTTAAATTATCTGCCACAAGAGTCTACCATATGTCTGTGGTACAAATATACGATTTCAGGTACAAGAAACAGCAATCACTGTGACATTCTCTGCGAGTAATGTTGTTGGTTACAAAAAATCATTTTTTGGAATGCGCCCAGAGTACAAGATGATACAATGATTTCTCAGGTCAATTAGGTAATTAAGTCTTCTAAACACGACCGTTCCCTAGACAACTCCTCGTGAGGTTCGTCACAATTTTCTTGACGTTTTCATTGCTTGACATCAAGCAATGTTAAAGCGTTGTACGTTTGATGTTACAACGATATAACGTAGCTTTATATCTGATTAAGTTTAGTTTCCAAGTATTTCCGATTTCGAAAATCTTCAAAATAAAGGCAAACGAACAGCTATGTAAAATATAAAAAGATAAGATAGTAATATAAAAGAATTGTGCGCGACCTTGACCTCAACCTATTGTACAAGTACAGCAAGCCCAACAAATTCAATGTATTTAAATATTAAGCTTATACATTTATAATAACGCCCGTAATCGATTTAGAGAATGGAGAATTCTTTCATTTATAAAAAGCGACACGCTAGAATATACATTTAATAATAACTCGTTTTCAAAATCCTTATAATAATGCCACTCAAATACCAGGTTACATTCAAAAATACATCAAAATGTAAGTTATAAATAGCCTACACTAAAATCAATATTAATATTTAAACAAGATATTAATATACGCATTGTATGTTAACTGATAAATTATTTCATTTTCAGAATGGATTGATATTAAAGTTATTACGCAATCACGAATTCTTACAAAAATATAAACAAGAAAAAATATCATAACAATTAATGGCCTACAATACTTCATAATTATAAAAGGAGAATTCTTCTCAACCGAGCGATATATACTGCATTTTCCCACAGAAAATAGTGCAATATTTTTTTTTTTTTTTTTTAAGACAGTGACCCATGTAAAGCACCTGAGGTAAAATCGTTTACTTTCTCTAAGAGTAATAATCTCTAATGTCATTGTGTTGAACAATGAATGTGTTACTTGCAGGCCTGAACAGCAGTAGGCTTAGCAAGTCGACATATAACAGTATATTCACCTCTATTGTCCTCTATTAAGAAGACAACGGACAATCACCTCATTTCTCAGTATTTTAGTACGCGGCACTGATTAGTGTATGATTGTTATTCTTGAAAATTTACAGACCGGTTTTGGATGTGACTTTTTCCTGTAATAGGTCGCCAACAACCATCGCGATTTTCACATCAACGTAAAAGGCAAGGTTATAACAACAAAATTAAAGACTTCATTAACTCAACAATTCAAAAGAAAAACAAAATACTTTGTAAAATAACAGATTAGTTCAATATGATAAACATGAAACAATTAAGATTATTACTTCATTAAAGATACATGGGAAAAGGCATCCTACCAAAGCTCCAAATAATCAAGCACAGAACAGAACTGAAAAGTAAAGCTTCAACGATATTCTACAATTACTTTGTAGTTTGTCGGACTTTTCGGAGCCAAGAATGGTGAAAAATGGGAAAAAATGATGTCAGAGATTACAACTACTTAAAAATATAGGGATTATCACTACATAGTTTGAACTGTTCATTTTATTCATACATAAATGAAGACACAGAACACTGTTGTAGTACAAGGTTATCAAAATTATTATAAACCCCCCCCTTTTTTTTTACCTCCGGAACTACTGTTAGGTATTACATCAGACGATGAAGCTGAATGATTTGTAGCGTGTGTAAAAATGCCATGCCTGACCGGAATTCGAACCCGGGATATTATAACTACCCATACATACTGAAGTCCACAAAATAAATAAATAACTAATTACAGTGACAAACATTGTTAAGTTTGTATGTTAATAATATTTAATAATCGTATTTTGTTAATAATATTTCATTTTTATATTTAATAATAATATTTTGTTAATATTATTTCATTTCTATCATTAATAATATTAAAATAGTCCAGTCTGTTCTGTAAAATCATGTTCTTTCGAATCTGGCGGAAAGTTAGGAATCTACTAAAAACAGTTGTATCTTTGTTTGTATTAATATTTTTACAAAAGAATGAATTTTTGTTTGGCAATTTGCATTGACAAAGTTTAATTTTATAATTAATGTAATTATTTATATTGTTTAGAACTGATTGTATTTATAAATAAAGTACATATTAATAATAGAAGCAAATAGATTTTTCTTGTGTTTTCTAGAAGTATAACGGGCAGTATATAAGGAAGGCGAGGACTTCGTGGATTTGCCATTGTGTATCGTAGTTCCGATCGGTGACACTGCTGTTGTAACT
>JAAAKQ030083994.1:0-11966 GCA_010016005.3 Zanna intricata | reverse complement strand
GGCGCAGAGGACGCGCCCGCCCCGGGCGGGGGCGGGCAGTGCAGGGCCCCCCCCCCCCCCCCGATACGACTATTAGCACTTCAGAGCACAAGAAGATATTAGGGTATCCCGAAAGAGCAAACGGATAGGATACTAATAGATGAATGGCAACAACTATGATTAGCATCTAGAACGGGAGAATGGACTCGGAGACTGATCCCTGATATCAGACCATGGCTGGGGAGAAAACACGTGGACGTAAGGTTCTTCCTTAAACAGTTCCTCTCCGGCCATGGTGAGTTGGGTGTGTACTTATATAAATTTAAGAAGAGAGACTTTCAAAATTGTCTATATTGCACTGAATTAGATTCCCTACTTCATACATTCTTTCAGTGTCCGAAGTGGAATCATTTGAAAAGAGAAGCCCAATTAGAAGAACTCACTGTGGAGAACACAAAATATGCTTGAAAGCATGTTTTGAAAGTGGATCAGTTGATTACAACTATTCTAAAAAAAGCAGTAGATTACTTCGAATGGATGAGGACCTATAAAAGAATTTTAAAAAAAGAAATAAATATAAAAAAAAAATTAAATAAAATAATTAAATCTTACGGAAAAGATCCGAACCGGTGGGGGGTACCTATACTTGTATGGGTATACCCCAATTGAGTGGGCAATTGGGAGAAAGTAAGACCGAGACCCGGCCCGGGAATGGTATAACCGGATCCGGTTCACTTCGCCCCTAAAGTTAGAGGCAGGCGATAAGATCCAGACCCGGCGGGCTGACCTGCATGCCGGATTCACAGCCGGGTAGGCGGGAAGGCCTGTTAGAGGCAACGGACACCCCCTGGGTTGCGCAATACTTGAGTGTAAGTTCGACCCAGCGGGCAGGGGGGAAAAAGTTAGTAGCCAGCTGACAAGAGTTATCAACGTTAGTAAATTAACGTCGTTTGAATTCGTTCTTATGTACAATGCAGTTGCAATTTTAACACGAATTAAGCTAAGAGGTGAATTCTAATACTGGTAAAATTATGGACACACTCGTCCGACGTGCTGTTATGTACACGTCTGTTCCGACGTGCGCTAAAATATGTACACTATGTAAGTTTACACTGGATAAAAATATTTTATAATCAAAAAGTGCTCCTATGTTCAGTCACGCTTCTAAATGAACATCAATTATATTATGGAGTAGACTAATATTTACTTCTACAATGACGATGGCGTTAAAATGAGATTGGATGAAAATTTACTGGCAGAATTAGCAATTATAAATAAGGATTATTAATTCAAAATCTTCCGATACAGCCCAGCTCAACCCTCAGATTGATATTCTGATCGATCGAACTTTTCAAAGCCTGAACAAACAACCCGGCAAAGAACAGCCGTTCATCATCAAATCAAAGGAATATAAGCACCAAAATATAACAAGGTCCAGATATCACGAATAACTCACTTACCTCAGTAAAATTTAAACGAACAGAAGAATAAGACGACCCGAGAAACCTATGCTAGCAAAAATATATCACAGAGTAAAGAAAATGAAATAGAACTAGTCAACAAAACAAATTCACATATGATTTGAGAAATAAGATAGATTTATTGGAAATATTTATTCAAATGAAAATTAAAATATTAATTTTAATGGATTATTCCTAAATTCAAATTTGTATTATATCTCATTAAGTTCTACAAGTAATAAATCATAAAATTAGCATCAACTAAAAATTAAGAACTCAATTTTATTTTAACTATAATAAATATGTATAAGTTATTACTCTGAATATTTTTTATATTTACCCCGAAAGCGGTAAATGTAAACTTAATTAAATGAGAAGTTTTTCATTTTTTTTTTTTTTTATATATATCCACGGTTAAAAAATCATTTAAAAAATTAAAACTCTGAACTGAGGAATAATTTAGAGTATTTATGTTATCAACGTACTCAACTAATTTGTCTAACTTTATAGTATCCTCAAGAATGGTCTTCAGTTAGGTTATGGGCCAGCTTTGTTCTCGTTAAATAAACAGAAGGATAGGGTTCTACTAGAAGCTAGTGTGCTACAATACTGTATAACGTACCAGACAAAACTCCCCTCTTTTAGCCATCCTTTAGAAGTCAATTTCAATAGAGCAGGTTATACTACGCGCGCACGCACACACACAAAGATGTAAGGAGAGGGTCAGCGAGAGTGAAAGAGAAGAAATGCCTAACAAAGTAAACTAGAGGACAAGTGGTTGCTGGAATTTAACATATCAAAGTCTTTCTTACGTGAATTGCAGGTCCAGAAAGTCTTATTGAGAGTAACATTTCTTCGCTTACAAACTGACATAATAATAATCATAAGACGGATGAAACTTCGTATTTGTAATTTTAGTTATAATTCTAGCAAAATAAATAAAGATTGAATGGAAAGTTTTAAGTATTTTCAGATTAAGTAGTTCATTGTTTTCCTCTTAATTTTTTTTTGTCTTTTATACAGTATAAAAGTTTTAAATCTTAATTTAAAATTATCATTAAAAATTTACTTCAATAATTAAATTTTTATTAATACTGGCTGGTGCATACCAACCAAGATTTACGTTTGGCAACACTTTGTAATTAATAGCAGCTTATATGCCTCGAACCAATGATCACTTATATTTTTTAAATTCGAGATAGTTACAGGCTCCCATTTTTTATTTAAAACAAATAACACGTTTTTTATTCTTTTTTATAAATTTATTTTTAAGTAATAACGAAAAAAGGTAATAAACCAGAAGCTTAAGTCGTACAACAGATGTTATGTTACGTAGGTATATACCCTATACTGACGTAAACAAAACTTTATATCTGTGCATATGACATTTTTATAGCTTTATCTACAAATATGACACTGATTTTGTTATTCGCTCTGGGATTTTGTGCAAGTTATATCGTAACTTATACCGACAGGTTGTACGTAATGCAATATAATATACAATAAGTATTGTTTCGTCAGTACAATTTACAACCAGACGTAAAATAAATTCTACGAAGGACAAAATCATCCAATCAATATAAATGTACTGCTTTAAATTTCGTCAGAATTAATGTATTTATTTCAGTCACAAACTAGAGATTTGATTTGTTTGGTGTACGAATATAAATTGATTTCAAAAACAACCTTTAATAAGGAAAGATTAAAGGTACAATACTTTTCTGAATTATTATCAATGATTGTCCTGAACTAACCTTAACTAAGAATTGCAGTTCGATGTCAGTTGAAAAGTATAGAAAATTTTTAGAACATTAATTAACGTTTTGGAATTATATAATAAATTATATCTGAAATAAAATACATAAAACACGATAAAGCTACAATTTATCTCATATAGAAATAGGAACTAAACATATTTTGTGAGATGCACACATTTATTACCCCACAACTAATATATAATCTATGTTAAGAAAACAGCTTAATTTCAACGAAAAAACGTAAACAGTTAAATAGGTAAAAAAAAAAAAAAAAAACTAAACTAAACTTCAGACAGTGAAATATGTTATTTTGTGTAAAGAGAAAACCGTGCAGTTTTTAATGTATGCCAACAACTTATGAATATATATGTAAATATAAAATTAAAAACTAAACCTTTAATCTATCTGTGCATTGAAGATTCTTCCGAGATTTCGTGTTTCTATGTATTCTTTTGTTACATGTTATAAAATGATAACTAGTTTTACAAGTTCTCTTTAAAATCCATTATTTGTTTTTTTACTAAGTTCAACTCGTATTAGCTAATTTTACTGAAATTTATATAATCTTCCGTATTCCGAATAGCAAAAGGTTTAAATACATTATGCGACGTACTTTAAAATTATTTCGAGAACCCTATGTTGAGCAAAAAATGATTTTCTTAATCGATTTGAATCTAGAAAAAACTTTCTTATACAAATGTTGAACTATTAGCCAATTTCTTTTTTACGTAGTCCACCAAATCTCACGGTATAAGATACAAAACATAAATGAGTAGGGCTGAAGAAATCGGAGGCTAGAATCAGCAGCCAGTAGGTGAAAGAAAACACCAAAAATGATTTATCTTAAGTTTCTTTCTACTGTTGGAGCGTTTCACTTGTTTATCGTGTGGGAAGGTGATTTAGTACAATAACTTAATAAAAAGAAATTTATAAATTTTCTTTTTAATATTGGATATTGGCAGAAACATTATACCACCAAATTTCATTAAAATTTGGCTAATTAATTCATGCAAGTAATGTCCAAGATTGCATATTTCGTTTGGGAACTCTACTTCCTTAGTGGATTTTTTGTCATTCCATTAAACATAAAAAAACTTTAAAGTCCAAAGTCTGACTTTGGCCTTATTACTTTGGTTTGTACACTTACTAAAATAAATTAAACTAAGATTCACCATTTCAGAAAAAATTTAATGAACTGTTCTTACCTTAACTGAAAATAAATTTATTGAGCTCATATTGAAGCCGATCAATGAAAAAGTTAACAAATCACAAGAAAAATCTACAAATTAATATCAGAAATAAAGTAATTTTCATATGAATTCTACCTTTCTAAATTCAGATCTGAATAAATCATGTTCTATAATAAACTCAGCAGCACATACAAAAATTAACAAATCTAATATATTGCGACCAAAAATTAACGATTCAATAACGCTGTATATTAGAAACTCCTTCATTAAATACTAAAAACTAGAATTCGAAAATCAACTCAAACTATGGTCTCAATCCCAATATTATCAACTAAGCTTTAATCACATATTACGGATTTTAAATACTATACATTTTACTAATTCTCGATGAATTACTACAGATAAATAAACAAAAATACAATTAAAAAATGTATACATATTATCTGCAATCTATAAATTATGCATAAAACAAACTGTATGTAAAATGTAATTCATTTTTCATTACTAACCGTAACTGTAATTAGGATAATAGCATTAATTACTCGGTAAGCATAAATAAATAAATTACTCTCACATGTTAAAAATATGAAACAAAATGAAGCTTTTTTATAGGAACAGATGAAATTGTTTTTGAAAATGTCTTTTATAAATAATCTGAAGGAAATAAACAAATAATCTGCACATGAACAAAATTTTAACAGTTGTTTAAAACAAATACAGTCTAAATTTAATTCAGCCATAATCCCGTTAGAATAACCCCATTTAATTTAATTTAAATACGGGCCTCACAGGAATTATTAAATTTAAATTAAACACTATGCTGCATTTACGAGTACTAGTTTTTTAGCGGCTAACCAACATTAATAAATTCAAAAAAAAACTTACATGTAGCATGATAAACCTATTTTAGCAAAACCCCAGTAGAAATCCTCTCGCCAAAAAAATGAGAAGTATAATTTTAAAATAAAAAGATATAGTATTTTAATAAATAAATCCATGCTGAATATAACAAATATTCAAGAAAATATTTAATTTTAGGACCGACTTCTGTTACGGTGTAGTTTATTCTATACACAAAACGAAAAAATACAGTCCAATCAAAACATTATGTTTAAAGTTCTATCGCTGAATTTTTTAGTAACAAATAAATAAATAATTACATATATTGAAGACGATAACAAATTAAACTGACTGTAAAAAATATTAATCCGATACTAACAAAGAACAGTTTGTATTATAAATGAAGTACATTACGTACTTACATTTATTATAAATATCCTTATAGGCATATGTTTCAGAAGTTTAAGAAAGAACAACCAGTACAATTCTATGCATTCTTAGTAATTTAAAGGATCAGGGTCGTGGCAGAGGTTAAAACGAGATCCCATCTCGTGCCCAGCTGTACTAACTAAACCATCTGACACAATCGGTAACAATCTTTTGAGTATCTGGATGAGTAATCGAAAATATTTTTAAAATAATTATTATACAACCAAAGTTATAAGACTTCATTTTCTAATTGTGAACAAATTATAAACTGATTTTTCTTATATAAAAAAAAAATTTTAATTAATAAAACGTATTGTTCCATAACACTACAGAAACGAAGGACTATTGAGTGTTGTTTAATACTAGCTTTCTGTTATTTATTAAATAAATACTTTTATAACAGTTTTATGTCAGGTACCACAACGGTAACAGTTTTAAGTAATTTATCATGGATCATACGTATAAAGATGTAGCATTCTCAAGAATAACCAATATTCCAAACCAGACTTAGGCG
Organism: Zanna intricata; assembly: GCA_010016005.3. NCBI lineage: Eukaryota > Metazoa > Arthropoda > Insecta > Hemiptera > Fulgoridae > Zanna > Zanna intricata. The sequence continues at coordinate 5,797 of JAAAKQ030083994.1, read as the reverse complement.
AAAATTTTCAGTTACTATATTTAATGAGCAGAAGGAACAATCTTAAATCAGCGTGTGAGTCCTACCGAAATGAAGGTGGCATTTTCTACCAAAAAAAAAAAAGAAGTAGTTTGTAAACCCCACATAGATATCATTCATTCCTCTCAACAAAATTTACAAAGAATAGTCAATTTTTCTAGAAATTCCGGTCCTTTACAGGATCAGGTACATAAATCATGAGGTTTACAACCAAACAGAAGACAGGGACAAATAGTATAGTGACTAATTTACCTTTTCTTCTTTAAAAAAAAAAATTGAATTAAATACTCTATTACAACTTGTTAGCGGAAAAGTTCGACAGCATAAAGGTTAATGGATATAATTTCTCCGATATAAAATTGAATAAATATACAGAGGACACTTGAAATCATAAAATATATATACGTGAAGATTAAATTAGGAGCTGATGAAAAGAAATCATAAATAAAATTAAAGTTGACAAATACAAGATAATCAAAAATTTAAAATAAAAATATTGAAGAAATAATTAATACATTATGAGCTAAACGTAAGGTTTATTATTAAATAAATTGAGCTAAAAATTTACGAGTTGTACTTCAAATGATAAATAACCGTTAAACCAATTTCTGTACCTTTAATAAAGAGGATGATGAAAATTACACATCAAATAAACGTAAATTAAAATTTGCGGTTAAAAAAACTCTTAAAGTTAAACCAAGTAAGAGTAGAGAATTACAAGGTGGCTGAAGGTCAGTGATGGCGTTTTCTGACCTTCACATCAGCTTAGACCATCCCGCCCAACAGTCTAGAACAGAATGGAATAAGCAGTCAGGCGGCTAAACATAGCGACGTAGTGCCACACCAAGTCGAAGCTGTGAGAAAACTCAAATGCCCGCTCGCCCGAGGCAAATCCGCACGCCAGCCCCAACCAGCTGCACGTTGTCAGATGAAAATCTGACTTAGCTTTTGTTCTTCGGATATTTCACGCCTATTACACATAATGTCATGGGTTACAAATTTCAGAGTTATAAAAATTATATTCTTAAGCCTGTACAAAAAAGAAATCTGACGTGTTCATTAAGCTATAATATAAAGTACGAGTAATGTATTTCACATTTTGTTTCATTGCGGTTACGGTGGAAAACAAATAAGAATTATTTTTACATGAATATAACAGAATAATACTTTCTTAATTATAAACATAGTGAACTGTCATGGAAATACAAAATTAAAGTTAAGGTTACTACTCCTTTTTTTTATTTTTTTTTAACCTCTGGAACCACTGTTAGGTATACCTTCAGAGGATAAGATGAATGATTTGTAGCGTGTGTGAAAATGCCATGCCTTAACGGGATTCGAACCCGGGACCTCCGGATGAATGGCCGAGACGCTACCACTAGCGCCATGGAGGACAGCAGAGTTACTACTCAAAGAATATAAATAATCACTGAATTTTAATTTGAGGCACCTTTATGATAAAGCTGTAATACGACCTACAGAAAGTGTATGAAAGAATAAATAATAGAATATGTTTTTTCGGATTATATATTACTACCGTTAGTAAATAGTATTTTCACTAAAAATGTAATGGTAACATAAACTCTTTACAAGAAACATTTTCTAAAATTAAACATTAATGTGAGACATTGTAACATCTGACAAAAACCTTCCAAAAAATAGACCATCCGGTGTAACATGAACACTTATTTCATTTTTGCTTTAACTATCAAGTAAATAAATAAATACAGTTTTATACATAACAATTTAATAACAGTCCGCAGCTGTTACATAATTTATATTAAATTACTGTTACATATTTTTGTATGTAACAGTGTTACTTCGTTAATTAACTGTTAAAAAAAAAAATATAGCAACGAATAATTAAGCAGCCAATGATTAAGCATGTAATGCAGGTGTTTATAAAAGTTCTATTATTAGAATATAGAACGTTAATAATTTAAACAAATTAAATATTTCAGTAATGAGCAACAGACTGAAAACGTTAGCTGCATAATATAACACAGGTATTTTTTTTAAAGAATAATAAACATTGAAGCACACTACATCCAACTACAAACATAAATACGAATAAAATTTATTAAATAATGCTTACCTCCAACACCGGCGTTTGTGATAGTAACCCAGAAATCAATAGTTTTCTCAGGACCGAGTTCCTCGTAGTCCCACTTCTTCTTAACGCGCACAGCTCCGTTCGGTTCAACGGTCACCCACGCATTTTCATCGCGGATCTTAAACGTTTCGCGTTCAGTTTCTTTTTCCAATTGAAAAACTATACGTCCCTCGGTTTCACCATCACCTTCTGTAAAGTCAATTCTTTTAGTTGGACGAACAGCACGAGTAACACGACGCTTGAAAACGCGATGCGGACCATCTTCGTTTTGTAATAAATCATCATCTTGAACGGGAGTAGTGAACTGTAGCCAAACTTGCGCGGGTTGGTGAGAAACTCGGCTGGGTGTACGTAGATCATGAGCTTCTATAGCCAATTCCACCTCCGTATCTTCACCGGGTGTAGTCGGTGGTTCTCCGGTAAGAAGCAGATCACCTGTCTGAGGTACAATAACGACCAGGTTGCTAGGCACAGCCAAACGGTATGCTACTCGATCACCATCTGCATCGGTCGCGGAAACCGTTCCTACTGCGGAGAATCTTTTCCAAGATTCTGTAGTAATATTATTCAGTCCATTTTTAACATCTCCGATAGTGAACCTATACACGCGTTGCTTGAAAATAGGACTGTTGTCATTTTCATCCAAAATCTCAACCTTAACACGGGTCACCGCTTTATCAATACCTCTTCCATCAGCCGCCTGAACGGTCAAAGTGTAAGAAGGTGTTACCTCCCTATCCAACGGTTTAGCGGTTATAAGTCTCACTCCGTTACCAGTAACAGACCCGTTATAAATTTTTTCATCTTTTAAAGCGAATGCCCCGTCCTCATTACCCGTTACAATAGAATAACGGAGAGGTAACCCTCCGGCTCCTTCTCCGGTAGCTTGTAAGACAGGCAGATCAGTGACCGGTGTACCCGCCGGCGCGTTCTCCATCACTTTACTCGAATCGTACGATTCTTCGGGAAATCTAAGCATATCTCTTCTATCTAACACGTACAACTGAAGAGTATGAGTCGCTGTACTGTTAGGCGTTTCTTCAAGCACTACTAGATTTACAGGATGGTTTACCAGAGGAGTGAGATCGCTCGTGGTCATAACTAGTCCATCGTCAAGTACGGTAAAAAACTGAGAGAATCCGGTCTCCAATAAACGGTAGTTCATGACATGGTCCCCCGGAAATTTCTTCACGGTATAGCCGGGGTAGGTGTCGTGCGGGAGTACGGCCAGTCCGTGGGCAAGGCCTAATCCCAGCACCAACACCACCAGGCACTTCATAGCTAAACCCCTCTCACTGAAACAGAAAAACAAAAATATAAATTAAAACACGTAAAAAACAATTTTAAAAAATATTTAAGCTATACACACAATAAAAGTAATATTCTGATATACAACTGTTTTGGGATCAATAACCGGTTTGGGTTTAACATCTTCAATCAGAGTTTCTTTTTAGCTATACACAATCTTTGTCGTTTTTTAAATTGTTTTTATTAGTGAATGTAGACCATAGGTTTTAACAGGCCAATGTTGTAACAAAATCTATTATTTGTTTACTTAAAAGAAAAGTGATGGTAACATATGCTCTTTTTGGCTTCCATTTCTAAATAAATTAAAAATAGATCATAAAAAAGAAGCAATTCGTGTAAAAAAGCAAAGAGCTGCTATCGAGCAACTAAACCTTCTTTTAATATTTTAATCAAAGATTTCCAACTAGTCTCTTAAATCATCGGTAAGAAAGATTGTTGAATATCAGAATCCATCAAAAGTTAATTTTTCGTTATGCGTTGTACATAGCAATACAATAGTAATTAGTACAACAATACAACATTAAGCAATGATAATTACTGTAAAAAAAAATCTTCCAAATCGTTTAAACAGTGTAGATTTTTTGATGAAAAGTTTGTCTCAATTTAGTTACCTGAAAAAAATTTCAAAGAGATTAATCTTCAAAATTAGTCCATTTACACAGCATAACTTCGAAATGGAATGCGCCCAGGAATACAAATAAATTAGAAACTAATAATGAGATATAATTAAATAAATTTTACTTAAATTTATAAAAAAACCTTATTATATACAACAAATTTTACGATAACCAAAATAGAATACCACTCACTTTTAAAATTATAAATTATTACAGAATTCATTTGGTTTTTAATTCTTACCATTATCTTGTCAAATGTAACAAAATATATTCTCTTTTACAAATTTGTGTAGCCCGTTTAGAGTAAAAAAAAAAAAAAAACAATTTTTACTGAATCAAGATTACAAGTATGAAATCGCAATATATATTTTTGACAGATACTTTATATGTATTCCTGAAAATGTCAAAACTGAAGTGATTCTAATATCCGTTGAATTTACATGTATTCTTAAAGTTTGCATATGCATTCTTGACAACCACAGTATTAAAAACAGCTTCATATTTCAGATAGCAATCTTCAATTTAAAAACTGATGGAAAAAACATAATTGCCAGCCTAAAATAAATGGGTAAAAATTATTTCTACGTTTTATTAAAAACTATAATTGAAGATGGAATGTAGAATATAGATAGAAGTTAGAACTAAGATAGAATTTATGAACGACACGCTTTTTTTTTTACTTATTCAGTAAGCCACTTAAAAATAAATTACATACTGCATAATATGGATAGATATAATTTAAGAAAGGAAACATTACAATTAGTAGTTAATTTATTACTGACTCAGGCCCAGAATTATATTAATCAAATAGTCTGAATGGAATGTCCGTAGAAATTTAGATTTTGCAGTAGAAATATAAGCATAAAGTATGCAAGAAATGCTTATTTTCTATTTTAAGTTGTGTAGTTGGTTCATTTGGAGCTCGTTCTACTTTTATTTTACATAATTCTTATATTATGTTCACAAATCGCTAAATCAGGCTTACATAAATTTTATTCCTCAACGACAAGTATATCTGCTTCAATATGTTGTTTCTCCTTTGATATACCTGCTCTTCGGTAACTGTTTAAGGCTGGATTAATCTGATACGTTAATTGTATATTTGATGCGTTAATTTCTTATCATTCTTTTATATAAATATAATATTACAAAAAAAAAAAAATAGATATGTCTTGATTCATTAGCTAGATGTTTGAAGAAAACTCAGTGGTTCTATTATATTTGCGGCATACAAATATATAGATTACACTGATAACTTCCATCTCTGTTTATGTCAGATAAATATAGAACAACTGTACCGTATAACTTGTGACCAGTATCTTTATTTATCTATATTTTTTTTTTGTAATAAAATAAACAAAAATTTCTAAATATTGATCTAAAAATAAAGACATATTTGCGAAGCTAACTAATATAAAAGAAATACGAGTATAATTCGTATGAAACCTTATTAGAGCCTTTACATTTACAAAAAAAAATTCCGACAAAGAAATAAATATTTGCCCTTTACAAGTTTATTTAAAACTAGATTTTATACTAGATCTGGTCCTTGGTATAGATTCATTATTTTTCGATATTTTAAACTAGGCTAATAACAGAAATAGAATAGAAAATGAAATATGAATATATTATAAACAGCATTAAAAAAAAAAAAAAAAAAAAAAAAAAAAGGGGAAAAACGGAAGTTCAAAATTTAAAAAAAAAAAAAAAAAAAAAAATGGAAAGAAAATAGTTTATTCTT
>JAAAKQ030083939.1:0-14948 GCA_010016005.3 Zanna intricata | reverse complement strand
TGAAACGACTGGCACTAGATAGGGAATCTTGGAGAGCTGCATCAAACCAGTCAAATGACTGAAGACCAAAAAAAAATTAAGCCTAACCACCTTATACGACTAATTCATAGAATTCAGTAAGTTGATTTCATAGTTCGTGTTTATAAATGTATTTAAATTTATATTAGTTTAAAAAATTTTGCATTATGGTGAGTTTTTAATTTTTATCCGCCGTATTGAATCAAACCTAATTATTTTAAATAGGAAGGTGGACATGACACATGATTCCGATTTCCGAATAATACTAGAAATAATAATTTCCCAATTTTACTAGAAAAAGAGTGGTGAAACGTGTTTTTCTGTTAACTCCTCTATCGAGTTTTACTCATTTTTACTAACACAAAATAGGGGTATTTTATTTATTATTATACAGTTATTTAGGTTGTAGAATAATAATCTACAAGTTTGATGGCGCTATATCATCTAATCTCGAACATGAGTGTACTGTATACATTGTGCATTTTCTTAATCGATACTTTTTTATACGCTTATCAAAAAACTTTCATAACGTCATTGCTTTTTTTATTTATCATAAAACAACAAATAAATAATTTTTAGCATTAGACGGCTACGTGTAATATTTATCCGTGTAATAATTTCACAATTAATTACAGACAGTAAAGGAAAATAAATAGTATTTATTTTTATTTTATTAATGCAAATTTTTTTTTAAATAATCTACAAACATAACTAGTATTTCTTATAATATGTAAATAAAATTTTTAATTTCTCTATATAAATTAAGCCAAAATAATTACAATTTCATTACTAATCTAACTTTACTTTGTTTTATCTTAAACACTAAGTTTCCAATAATACAATTAATTAATGGTGTAGGACCATCTCTGTTTACGTAAGTGAAATTTAAGAAATTTCTAATTACTGAAAGATAGGACTTTGATTATTAACTTTTTTCCCATCATTTTATTATGTTACGATTATTAAATTTAAATTTTGGTACGAAGGGTCGAATTTTAGAGTTCTTTTACTTCGTGGTATTTTGTTTCATCAAACAGACTAGAGACTTTAAGGAATTCTAATGGATTTTACATTACGGTTATCGGTGGTAGTTTGAAGTTAGGTATTTGGTATAATAGTTTAGCTTGGTTGGTATGTCTTTCTAATAATCTATTTCTGATCCTCTGTTAAAAGACCGGAATCTAAATCAATTTAATTCAGCCTACTAAAAGGAAGTTCTGTCAATTTTCCCTTACATATCATTGTTTAATAAATATACTACTGCTTAAAATGATTTATTTTTATACGGTGTTATTATGAAATAATTAATCGTTGGTACATTTCATACAATAAGTAATTTATTTATTTAAAATAAAATGAAAAGCTGACAACAAAGTTGTAAGATTTTCCTGACATTAGTTATTTACTATTATATTATCGAAAACTAAATATACGTTAAAAATGTACCTAAAGTTTTTTTATAGAAATTTATGATGAAATTTTATTTTTAAATTATCATTATCTATTTAAATAAATCAAAACAATGTTAAAAAATTTCAAAAAATTGTTTTTTATTCTTCTGCTCTGCCACATCCAAAATCATCTTCCAAAAAACTTTTTTGAATTTTTCTTCGTTTATTATGTTAAAAGAAAGAAACTAAACAAAATTCTATTAGAAAATGTACAACTAATAAAGAGTTACTTAAGATATTTTTTTTTTAATTTGGGAGGAGTTGTTAAATTATGATGAAATTTTATTGTAATGATATTACTAAAATTGTATTATTTAAACTTTTAAATAAACCAAAAAAGTTTTGAAAAATTAAAAGTCGATGGTTTTAATTTTTGATCGGCTTCCCCATCACCAGTATTGCTCCAAAAATGTTTCCTTTGTGTCGCTTTCACTTTTGCTATGCCTAAAAAGAACTAAAAAAAAATTTGGTTAAAAAATGCATTAAATAAAAACATATCTTTTTCGATTTTGAGGAATGGAGGAATTATGAGGCAACATGTTTATAAATTGTAAGAATGCAAGCACGCAGATACTGAGCTTAATATAAAGTATTGATATGTTTGCAAAATTTTAAGAAAATTGACCCCAAAAAACTATATACCTCTTGAAGATACTAACCCCAGATTGTCCCATATACACCATTGTCTCTAATCAAAATTTATTTGAAATCGGTTCATCCAGTCAAAAGTTATTAACACACCAACACATGTACATACGAACATTATTCCCCCCAACCATTTTTTTGGGTGGTTCCCGGGGCATGAAACGTCGAGCAATGCAAAAGTAAAGCCATCCCTCATTTTTTGACTGTTTACCTTACTTTCCATCTTGTAAGCGTAACTTTAGAGCTATGATTCCAGAAAAGTAAAAGGTACAGAAAAATTTTTATATTTTCTCATTTCTAAGCTTTGAAGATATATTAATGAAAAGTGCAAAAGATATTTAAGTGAAAAGGTCGTCAATATTTTATTTCTTATTATCCTCTGTGAAAAAAACTGCACTTAGTACTGTTCTCCTAACAAGTGCTGTCTCTGCTTCGTACAACGCTTGAGTAGCATTAAATTAGATCGATTTTGATAATAAGCTCTTGCAAGAAATTAATTTAAGTAAAATATTATTAAATGGTCTACTAAAATACAAAAATTGATTGTTAATTAATTATATAATACGTATTTATATATTTTTGAGAAAAAAATGGTCACTTACTTATTCCAGTTAAACAAGTTATTTATAACAACATTTCCTAAACAATTTTATAGTCCATTATTGATCACGCAATTTAAAACTAGCGCACGCACAACGCACGAACTCATATCCGTATAAACAGTATATAACATTGAAGTACTCCCATTTGTTTTATGCCTCTACAATCAGTCAGTCTATCTTTAAATCTGAATGGTTTTTGTTTTTATTACGACAAACTTTACATTTCCTGATTTTATGCCAATATAAACAAACTATATAGTAAACTTTTATCAGATGTGTCTAAAAAGAAGCTGCTAATGTCAATTTATTCAATTGGATTTTATTAATTTAGAAATTAAAAATATTCCCTTTTTTCGTTCATTTTTATTTATTATTTATTTTTTAATTTTAAGTTTATAGAAGGAAAAATGATTTTATATATTTATTAAGGGTTATAATGATTAATTTTGGGAAATTTAAAAACATAAGCAGTAGAAGTTTTTTCAATTTTCTGTAACATAATTAAGAATAAAATTGTACTGAAAATTATAATGAAGTCGAAACATTACTCATACTCAAAAGTGAGTATTTTATATGTCTATTAAGTAATATAGCACTACGAATTTAATAATTTAAGTCTACAGCAGGAAGATATTATTTGCTTGTAATCTTATTCCAATAATATTTTTCTAAAGAAAAAAATAATTGTTTAAATATGAAATAAAAGATTTATAATTGTTAATTAAAACAGAATTAATTAAATACCGACACAAAATTTCAAAAATCGTTATTAACTGAGAAGAAAAATCTAATGGGTATAAAAAATTAATTGACATTGACGATACGTTCCATCGTTACTGTTTCGTAAAAAGACAACGACCTTAATAGTAGAGTTCATTGTTATAGATTCTACAAATTTAAAGGGTTTCATCAAGACATGGCAGGTACACGATTGCTCATCGTCCATTTTGTCAATACCACTGTAATTTTTATTAGTAAATTACAGTATTATTCAAGTTTTAACTTCAATATAATCGGGGTTATGATTCATAACTAAATAAATGTAATCTGTAAGAGGACTGTTTTAGAAAAATAAAAAATTAACATCTTTTAATCCGGTTTTTAATAATACATATATGCTAATATCCCTTTATCATTTTTATGCAACTTGATTAAAATTTTAAATATTTCTACATTGTTTTTAATTGTTAAATTTTTATATCTGAAGAATAATGAGTTGACAAAAATAATCCTTACAGATTCAAAAAATAGATAATAATATATATGACCGTTCGGAAAGTTCTCACTCAGCTTGATATAAAAAAAATTTAATTATTACCATATGAAGAATGATATTTGTCAAATATGATCCTGTAATTGGGTTGTTGCGAAGTTTCAGATGCGTGTATGAGTTTAATTGCTTGTTTTTAGCGATCGAGTAGGCAAACCAATTGTTTGCTTTGTTTGTATGTTTGTATGTTTTGATATTTTTTGAAAAATGGATAAAATTGAAGTTCATTCAATCTGTTACTGAATACTTTGTTTTAAAGATTTAATCCCGACCGAAGTACGAGAAAAAATAAATAACATTTTAAAGGAATTTTCTCCTTGGGTTTCGACGGTAAAAAAAGTGGACTGCTAAATTTAAAAGTAGTCATACATTCATTCAAGATTATGAATGCTCAAGATGCCCAAATATTACTGTGACCGACGAAGTCGTCAGAACAATCCACAATATAGCATTAAGTATCATTGACTGAAGGATCGCGAGCTTGTTGACATTGCAATCATCTCGATAAAAAATGTCCACTCAATTTTACACGATGTTTTGGATATGAATTACTTTTCACTTGCTGGGTTCCACGTTTGTTAACAGTAAACGAAAAACGAATTTTACTGAACACTTCTTAAGGGTGTTTAGACCATATTTAAACGAGATTCTACTGAGATTTTTTTTTTTTTATAACAGTAGATCAAAGATGGATTCACCAATATACGCTATAGACCAAACAACAATCCAAACAGTGGATGAGAGCAAGTGAAAATTCGTCAAAGAAAACGAAAACGGTTTCTTCTGCAAAAAGTCATGATTACAGTTTTTTTTTTTTTTTTTTTTTTATTCTTGTGGTGTGATGCTCACAGAATATTTGGACAAACCAAGGACCATCACGGGACCATTACGCTGCATTACTAGACCAAATGAAGGGTGCTACTTGGGCAAAACATCCATATCTAGTCGAAAAGAATCTGATTTTATACTCCCATAATGTAGCTGCTCACGTTTCAGATTATTGCTGCAAAACTCCACGACCTACGCTTCGAAGCACTTTCTAGTGTACTGTATTCCCTGAATTTGGCTTCCACCCAAACTTGAAAAAATGGCTATTTAAACTAAGATTCACTTCAAACGATCAGGTCAAAGTTGAGACAACCGCTTGTTTTGGATAAATCGCATTATACTGAGAGTATTAAAAAGTTGAAAAGTCGTTGGTCTAATACATCGGACTGAAAGGTAATAAGTTTAAAAGTAAAGATTTCTCATAAATCTTTTTTTGTTCATTTTCAAGAACATTACGAACGGTACTGTGTAAGTATATATATAAATATATATATATATATATATATATATATAAACTTAAATCTAGCAATAGTGAAGAATTGTTGGGGGTCTGCTTAAATATATATATATATATATATATATAGAAATGAACACAAGTGAAAGTTTGATATAGCTGCAAAATCATCACAATTGATACTGAACATAAAGAAACTTATAAAACACTACGGAACTTGATAAAAGGTAACCTTTCACTTTATAAAAGTTAGAATATAAATAAATCCAATTGTCAAAACAGCACTAGTCGGATTTAATTCAAACTACTCTCTAAACAAAGTAGTCGGTTCAAAATACCCTTTACTTTGTTTCTACTGTCAGCTGGAAGATTTGAATAGCTTTAAACCTTCTCCAAAAACCCGCGAGTAAATCGATCCAGAAGTGTTTTAATCTATAGCGGACACGCATATGAACATTACCTTTTATATACATAGAAAAGAAAGTACATTTGTATATTCGTATATACCGAGTATATCGCAACACCGGGTATACTATTTGCTAAAATGTTTCTTTTCACATAACTATTATACATGCCGAATATGAGCCAAATCAGTCCACAAATATAATTTTTTTAAATATCTCAACCCCCTTTTGTTGTAATGGGAGCAAGCTAAGTTCACCGCTCTCCGTCACTCCGAGGCCGGACCCGCAATTAATCTTAACTCAGTCCCGGGGAGGAAGTTCCGATAAATGAACCAGATCATCTACTAACACCTTCTTGATTCTGGTGACTCAAGTTCTTCTATCACTCACTCCAGACCAGAGGGATCCGGGGGTCCCCGTGCTTCATCATCCCAGCCCACCCCTGCAAGCAAGGACGGACTACAACTCCACAGAAGGCTGTCTCCTCCCCTGAAATATCATAACCCCCCAACGCGAACTGGGGGTTATTTCGTAAAAACATTTCTTTTCACGTAACTAAAATATATTCTGAATATGAGCCAAATCGGAACATAAATGCAATTTTTCAAATATCTCAACCCCAGCGCGACCTAGCAGGTCCATTTTTTGCAAAAATATTTATTTTCTTGTAACTATTATATACTCTGAATTTGAGCCAAATCGGACCATAAATACAATGTTTCAAAATATCTCGACCCCAGTGCCACCTAGCCGGTCCAAATTATTCAAAAACCTTCGCGAGCGTGTGCACAAGTCACCAAACTTTCACGGCTATCGGATGAATGGTGTAGGAATGCATATGGTACAAACAAACAAACATTTATTTTTACATATATAAAGAAGATATGCATACGTACATTCACGCATACGTACGGGTTGAATCGAAGACTTCATTCTTAAAGCCTGTTAAAAACACACTGATCATCTGAATTTCTATATTACTGCTTTTTAAAACCCACATTAACTAATTTAATTTTTTTTGTAAATATCTGGAATTTATAATAATAAGATGTAGAGTGAATCAATATTATTTTAAACCTTTACTAAATACAACTAAAAAATTTAACATCGTGTAAGTAAATAAAACATAACTGAATAGTGAAAAACAGCCTGCCGGGAAATGTAGCGCGTTACGTTGGGTGCATGTCCCTTTAAAAGCTTTCTGATGTAGCATAAGAAGCAGGATTAATTTACGATATTATATACTATTTAGTAAGAATATTCTCTTAATGATTTTTACTTTACACAATATTTCTAAATAAAAAATATCTACCGAGTACTTATTTCAGAAACGTAGTCATTTATGATGTGATGTAAGAAGGAAATTAAAAAAATGTTAACCGTTTTATTTCACATTAATAAACAGAACTGGATAATATTTATTTAAATTTGATAATATGTATACACAAATTGTTATATTTTTTAGATAATTTGATAAATTGCAGATTATAGAATTGTTTAGAAAGTTTGTAAAGTATTAATAAAGATCCCTACAAAAATGTGGTATATGTTAATAACTTATATTTATTTAAGATACGAATAAATTTGATTTTTATTTAGTGTTACTTAAACTTGCCGAATGATAAGTTTTTACAACCAAATATCTTTGTTTGTTTTTACTAAGGTTATTTGAGAAACCTTTAGAAAACCGTGGATTTAGAGTTTTGTATAGCTTTCTCATACATTCAATTCTATTTTATTTATGAAAATTATATTTATGATGTTTCATTCTACTTATTAACAAATAGAATGTTATTAAGCTGAATGTAACTAAGCAGATAATGTAATTATCACGAAAGAAAAATATATATTTGCAGAGATAATTAATATCAAGTAAATTAAAAAAATTAAGAGTTTTATACTTGATTAAATTATGTTTTTTTTTTTTTACATTATTATTTAGGTTATCAATTTAATTAAATTAAAACAGTATGAATTACAGCAAATTTTACAAAGAAAAAAATTTATCCTCTTTTCCATTTTTTTATATTACAGCAACTTTAACAACCGTATAATTCGGTTTGTAGCAAAAAAGAATACCTAGCTATTTATTTTCGGATTTTGTCAGTGATATGTAGTGTTAAATATTTACATACTGTAAAATGAAGTACCTATACATGCATTTTTTTTTTTTTTTTTTTTGTACTTTTGTGCAATATACAAAGGCTGAATGTAGCTGTTCTGTTGCACAAAGAGATAAATTAAATAGATTATTATAATACACTTATGTACGTAGGATTTTAAAGATAAAAAATAAACGGTTATAGTCGATATGTAATAAATTACATTTATGTTAAGATTAAATATTAAATTTATTTTTTGCAAAAGAAGAGAAGGAATTTTATGAGTTCTGATAGGAGATTACTAGCTCAAATTTACTAAAAAGAAATTAGTAAAACCTTAATATTATTATTATTATAAGCCTTACAAAGGCTTTTGATATGGTACAGTTTGACATTGTTATTGAGAAACTGGCTCTGATACGTATTGGAGGAAAATAGTTAACACTTTTTAAAGATTATTTATCTGACAGATATGTTCGAGTGAAAATAGGAAATTCATAAGTCGTGCAATTGAGCAGAAGTGTGGTTTGATCTAACGAAGTATTTTGACACCTTTGCTTTACAATCTTTATGTAAATGATTTAGCATTTCTTAATTTTAGAGGGAAGGTCTTACAATATGTTGATGGTACAATAATATACAATTATCAAGTTGATGTACACCGAACGATGACTTCTTACACTCAGCAGGATCTGGATCTGGCTGTAAAGTATTTTTTCAATAATTACATAACCCTCAATAGTAATTGAGGGTTATGTAAAACTTTAAATAAAACTCAATTGATATTTTTCAAAGGTAGAGGATCGGGGGGCCAGTAGGAATGTTTACAGTGTTAGACTTAATATATAGGGCTATATATTGTCATAGTCATAATTGTTTTAGATCAGATCTGGCCTGCGGGTGTGAGGGTCTGGTCTTGGTTGACAGTCTGAAGCACCTGGGAGTTTATTTGGATAGTAATATGAAATATAATACTCGTACACATGTTACTCATCTCTGTAATTTGCTTAAAGTTTGTTTGTATAAATTTTATAGGTTATCGGATCATTTCCCACTTAATGTTAAACGTGTCATATTTTTCGTTAATAGAAAGCTTGCTGAGATATCGAATCCCTGCTTACTCATCGGCTTCAGATTATATATTGGCTCCACTAAAATCTCTTTTATCCAGAATATTAACAGTTCTGTTTTATGATGTTCAGATTGGCTTTCTTGGGATGAGTTTTGAGGAATTGGCAAAATTTTGTTTATTGCAGAAATATTAACTCTGATCTTCAATATAGAGTTCAAAGAGAGAGTTTATATGAAACACGTTCACAAAATATTTTGATTCCAAGATTTAATAACGCATATGGTAAGGCTTTGCTTGAGTATCGTGTACCTAACTTTTTAAATGAACTCCCGCAAGAATTAAAAAACATACATAACCCACGTAAAACTAAGCAATTATTGACAATTCATTTTTTGAATGTAAGTTCACATGTGGATTGAACTTATTTTTTTTATAGTGTTGTTGAGGTCATTATAAATTCTGTCAGTCTGTTTTTTCTATGGAAAATATATGATCTACTTTACTTTTAATTTACTATGCACTTAAAAACTTCATTTAAAGCATGCATTATGAAGTTTTATATATATTCATTTAACACAGATATGAACATTTCAGGGTAGGTTTTTGAATCTTGGTTTGTTTTTGGATCTTATGTGTTTGTGTTACCATCCTTCAGACTTTCAATTTAATTTATTTATTTTATTAAGGTTCGATATTATATATTTATATTCTAAACTTTTCTTTTCTTCAATATATTTTATTATTTTTATTTCACTTCATTGTTATTAAAAATTATTATTTATTTTATTTATTTTTTTTTTGTAGTGTTCTGTCTAGACATAAGTGTAATGGGTCTGATCCCAAGTTGGTTTTAAATAAAAATTTTAGATTCTCACTTTTTTTTTATTTTTGGATATTATAGTATTAACATTGTTTGTATTATCATTTTCGTGATTGTTGTTGTATTTGTTGTTCATGTGATTATCGCTTATTTGTTTCATTTTTATTATTGATACGTACGTTTATATATGCAATTTAAATTTTGTAACTCCTTCAATTAGCTAGATTTAGCTACAAGAAGATAATACTGACATTTGTAAATTTTTTTTAATTGTAAATTTTGTAATAAATAAATAATAATGATAATTATTATTATTATTAGAACTCAAAAATTAAATACATTTTTTATATATTTTTTTCTTTTAAGTTAACAGTAAATTAAGGATCAGTAAATTTTTGGTAGTTAATTTGGTATAAGTATTTGGTTTTCTTCGTCAATTTGGTTTTTGGTTTTTTGGTTTTTTTTTAGTTTTTGTTTTTAATACTTAAAAAAAATTAAATTCAGAGAAAAATTCATAAAATACTATTCCTTCCCAAAAAAAAAATTTATATTATTCAGCATCAGCAACTGAATTATTTCTTTAAAGAATTTTTCTAGTAATTCATTATTAATGTATATTAAATTTATATCAGTTACTTTTTTTTGTTATAACGATGAATAAAAGTATTATGAATAAATGAAATTATAAAAAATAAATACACATTTATATATGTATAGAGTATATTATTTTAAAATTGTTTTCCGTAAATTATATCTCTTCAAAATTTATCATTTTTCCACAACTTTCATCCCTAGCCCTATTTAATGAATTGACAATTTCATATTTATAACTCTGAAAGAAAAAAATAACAGCTTCTGTCGTCTATCATTGTGTTTCTTTAATCTGTAACATACTGAATTCATTTGCATGATTAAGACAGATATCTGTTTCAGGACATCAGCCCACTCATTCCGGAGTTACATGGCAAAACAACGAAACATTTCGCCTAAAACCTACTTTTAAAATTGTCTGGTTAAAGTTAAAAATTACTTTTTTCTTTTGATATCCATGTTTATACAGTACAACCTTTTTTCTTTTCCTTTTTTATTTATTCGTGTGGACTTTACTGCTCCGTCCACTTTGCCGTTGTAAAATCCTACGTAGGTATAATTTTTAGAACGTTCTTTGGTTACAAATTATTAATTAAAAAAAAAAATTCATTTATTATTTTCTTTAGATGTGCTTAATTTAAATCGATACATTGAAGCATGAGTTGTATCATAATTCATGGAGTATATATCTATTTGTGTATCTTCTAGGTTTTGAATGGGCTCTAATATTCATAGAACCTTGTTCCTGCTTGGAAGTATTGTTCCATTACGACTTATCCATAAAATAACATGAATAGAGCATGAGCTCATCAGATGAATACACATGAATATTTCTCATAGACAATAAAAACAAACAACAGACTCCGTTAATGATTTTCTTAACTGTCTACTAAAGAGAGTTATTTGGGATCAGAGGTAATGAAATAATACATATTTATTTCTTATTTAAAATTAATTAAAAAACTAACGAATGGAATTAAATTAACAAGTTCTACAGAAAATTATATGAGTGCGTTTCATTACATATTAGTACCTTTGTTGTAATATGACATCTTTAAATGCTGTCGTTCTTTAATAAATTTATTTGTTACAGTTTGCTTTGCAAAAATCATCCTGAAGTTTTAGTGCTGTTTGTAAAGAAAAAAAGTATCTGATTTTTATAAAATAACTACTAAGGAAGTAGAATTTTGAGAACGTGTATAACATGGAATTCTTAAGATAAAAATTTAACCTTTGGTTATTGTTGAATATTTTTTAATAATATTTTAGCATATTTTTAGAGTGAATTCAAGAGTTACAACAGTTAACATTTTGAGAAAAAAAAAAAGTGAAATTTTTTTTCATAATTCTGTGTGAAATACTAAGAAACGTCATAGGTTGATTCACGAAGAATGTAACAAATTTTCAGGACATATTCTACTGGTAAAAATAAAGAAAGTTATGTAAACATATGTTCGGAAACGCTTCGTTAGTAAATATCGTCTGGAGAATGATTTCGCCCTAATTTCTGCGCCTTCGGTAAAAATAAACTATACTGTAATTCTTGGGATACAAGCTAAACAATTTAATGGTTTTACATGAAATCTGACCAGAGAAATTAAAAAAATAGGTCTTAGAATTTTTGAGAAATCTGGGGTAAGAGACAAAAGATTGGAATCGAAAAACACACTGTCTTATGTTCGGCGTAAAATAACTTTGTTGAATTGGAAATAAACACATAAACGTTTTGAATGAATAACATTTTTAGAGAATTTGATTCTTAATAAAATAGCATTAATAAAATCCACAGATCGTCTTTCATTATTCGGTTTATAAATAATAGAAATTACTCACAAGCTGTTCCTTCTACTCTGTTATGACATATTCTAGAAAACAATTTTCTTACAATAAAACCAAATCCAATTAATCTAGATTGTTCGTTACATATTGTACAATAATTATCCATATTAATATATTCATTTAATCATAGGTGTTATTAATGAGAAGACTCGATTCACCTAGCTTACACTTTAGGCTATGCTTAGCGTGGAACAAATTTCAGTCAAATGAAATAAGTTAGTCTTGGGATGATCGATAAGAAGCTGTTAGGAGAAATGACCTCAAACCTCCTCCTACTAAATTTATAAATTATTTAAGTGCATCTGTTATGTCGTGCTCAGACCTATTCATATTCAGGGTCGTAGCAAAATAAGAATTACTCTGTTATTAGAATAATATTTTACTGTAGACACAGATTAACTGTAGAAATTAAAAAAAAATGAACAAGTTTAACTGATAGTTTTTAAAAATAATTTAGTTGTATTTTTAATTATTTAATCTAACTATGCCTGGAAATTTACCCTCTTTCAACAAACCGGTAATATTTCCTACTAAAATTGTTGAAAATATTTATTTGGTTTAATCCTTTTTTTTTTATCATTAAAAAAAATTTAGTCGTAAGTATAAAGAATTAAAAAGAAGTTCTTCCTAAACAAAAAAAAAAAAAAAAACTGAAATACTCGTTCAAATTTAAAAGTTATTTTACCAGAAATATTACATTAAATGCTTTTTACAAGGGTAATTTTTAGAGCATGTATCGTTATTTGCGTATGTTTACAGTACAAATTATAGATTGGAATGCAACCCGGTCAAGTAGTCTTTGTGACGCTACCAGTTAGCTCGAAGTTCTAAGTTAAGAATGGCAGATAGACTCTAGGTATAAGCCCACCGGGCTGGTCTAGTGGTTAACGCGACATAGCAAATCGGCTGAATTCGAAGTTGCGAGTTATATGGTTCAAATCCTAGTAAAGGTAGTTACTTTTATACGGATTTTAATACTAGATCGTGGATATCAGGGTTCTTTGGTGGTTGAATTTAATTAACCACACTTCTCAGGGGTGGTACAACTGAAATTGTACAAGATTACAGTTTATTCTCATTCATACATATATCATCCTCATTCATCCTCTGAAGATTTAATACCTTACGGTAGTTTCGGAAGCTAAACAGAAAAAGAGAGAAAGACTGGATAAGGCACAAATCATTTTCCTCTTCTGTCCCTATTGAAACCTCTACACTTAGAATTTTATTTTAAATCACACCATATTGTCTACATTCTCCTGTAAGATCACATTTCAATGGCCCCTATTCTTTTCCTTTCTGTTTTTTCTTTCTTGGGATTCACTAAGATGAAGGGCATATAAATATTATTCTTGCAAAAATATTCTCAAGAATTTCTTTCTAATTCTGAAAACTATATTTTATATAATCAGACTTATTTTACCCTGAAAACTCTCCTAGATTACCAGTCTCCTTTGATGTCTGCATTATTTCGTCCATCCATTTTAATTTTACTTATTAAATGGAAAAATTCTGTTATCTCAGGTATATTGCGTGCCTCAGTCTTTAAGTTTAATTGCATATTATTATTATTCCGTTTACATTTCATTATCTTTGAACTATTCCTATTTATTTTCAGAATGTTGTCTCTTCTATTAATAAATAATAATATAAATGAATCTTACTGTTCTTATAGAATATATTTTCTCTCAAGTTTGTCTTTTAATTCCTGTATTGCTTATTATAAATACAATTTTAAAAACAGTGACAGACACTTGTCTCAATCTTTTCTAAAAAATAGATATATATATATTTAAAGATATATAAAACATATTTTTATTTTACTAAAAAGTCTGTTTATACGTATAGGTAATTTTTTTCTATCAATACAGTAATCTAAAACAAATTTATTGGCTTTTCAGGTTACTTGAAAACAAATGAAAATTATCTACAGTAAATAAAGTTTCCATTTTCGGATCAGAATTCATTTCCTTAGTTCAGTTAATTTCTATGCTTGGTTAATAATATACTTTATTTAGTTGTGTAATATTTATATAGTTTAGGCGAGCACTTGGCTACATTCCATGAAAATACTTAGTTATCTGTAGGCTACACATTTTTTTCTTTTGGTGTTTACATGCTTCATTAGTACATACTGGACATCAGCTAATTTTTTTCTTATGGCTAACTTTTACTGTTTTTTTTTTTTAATTCATTAGGGAGATTCTAAGTAATTTAATTTTTTTGAAAGTTTGTTTTTTTTTATTATTATATTAAAATTTGTGTTAATAAGTTACTGTTTATGTTGGTAATTTATTCCCAATACATTATATGTATTGCATTTTTAAATAGATAATCTCTTGTCATGTCATGGTTTTTGATTTTGTTGACACTAATGTCAAAAGTTTTTTTGACGTAATATAACCGCATATAGTCGTTAACTCTAATGACCTGGAAATAGTTTACTCACTGTTCGCGACGATCATTTCTTCTACTGAAAAGTTGTAATCTAGCAACCTCCTCCCCTTTTTCTATGAATATGTGTGATTAAATGTATATTTGTATTCGTAGTAAAAAACTTAATATACCTGTTAAATATATAACATGCCTGTAGAGTACTAAAAATCTATCCTTAACGTACGAATAATTTGCGTTCATTCAAACCAATATGATAATTTAGCACGAAGAAAATGGAATTTATTTTATTATTAATTTTTCTTTTTATAGATTTAACTACTCAACTGATTTAACTACTCAACTAATCGATAGATTATACAAACTAGTGTGTAATATTTATGAAAAAGGGGAAGTTCCGTCAGACTTCAAAAAAAGTATTATTGTCATGATTCCAAAGAAAGCAGGAGCAAATAAAT
>JAAAKQ030083928.1:0-14949 GCA_010016005.3 Zanna intricata | reverse complement strand
ACATGGCATTTATAGATTTAGAAAAGGCATTTGATAACGTAGACTGGAATAAAATGTTCAGCATTTTAAAAAATTTTTGGTTCAGTAAAGAGACAGAAGAACACTTGCTAACATTTACAGAAACCAAACTGCAACAGTAATAATTAAAGAACATACAAAAGAAGCAGTAATAAAAAAGAGAGTCCGACAAGGATATTCCCTAGCCCCATTACTTTTTAATCTTTACATAGAACTAGCAGTTAATGAAGTTAAAGAACAATTTAGAACCAGAGTAACAGTGCAAGATGAAAAGATTAAGATGCTACAATTTGCTGACGATATCGTAATTATAGCAGGGAGTAAAAACAATTTAGAAGAAACTTTGAATGGCATGGATGAAGTCCTATGCAACAACTACTGCATGAATGGAGAGCTACATCAAACCAATCAAATGACTGAAGACAAAAAAAACTTAAACTCCTCTTTCTGTTCTTATCCATTTTATCAGAACTTTCAGATTGCTACTCCTTCATTTTTTTATCTTCACTCCCTAGACACTTCAGTTCTCTTATAATTAATACTCAATTCTCCAGCTTTCACAATATCTTCTGTGAATAATAAAATTTCAATTATTTATTCTGATTTTCAAAATTTCCTTCACTATTTAGACTACGTAACTAATTATAATAAGCATTTTGAGATCTTCCTATCTACAAAAGCCATAATCAATATTATTATTATTATTATTGCACTTCTGGGACCTTTTTAGTCTTAATTGTTTTGTATATGATTCACTGAATTATTTTATATATTTGTCAGCATATTGTTACAAAGCGAGAGTAAATCCCAAACACTGGTAGCAAAATCTGATGTTCTTTTTTTGATATGGAAGGACATTTTGCTATCTTGAGCCTCATCAACAGTAATAGTACACAGTTAACCAGATGATCTTAGGGGTAAAACTGGTAACTAATTCTTTTCTTATCAACCTTACTGCTTTATAATAAAAGAACATTAATATTCACAGTTTTCTGAGGTGGAAAGATCTGTTAAAAACATTATTCCCTCCAGTCATCTAATTCCAAAAAATAACATTTATGCATTTATTGATAAGTACAAATTTACAGTTGCTATTCATTTAATCTACTTTGGTAAAGGTTAAATATAACTAATTAAATTATGTTATGGTTTAAATCATAATTTTCCATGCTATTCAATTATTTTATGATATTCACATATCTAACAGATGTATTTCTTAATAAAAGGTCGGTGAGCAATTATCATCTCTAAAACTGACTTTATAGTTCTTAAATATAAATATTTTTTGAGGATTTTTTATGTTCAGAGAAGTTATTGATATTTTACTAAGGCTTACACCAATTACCTGCTAAACAAAAATTTAAAATAAGAATTTACACAAAAAAATTATCTTAAAAGTAGTTTTATGGTAAAATGAAGCACAAATATAATACTGTACATATTATTTAATAAATATGTACTTATTTACAAAACTGTCAATAATTTGTACATAAAAACAGACCCCATAATTTACAGACTATTTTAACAATTTTAATTCATTATTCTCTATGTAACTTAATGGTTAATCTTGATTCCTAAATGAATGTGTATACATCCATGAATAAACGAAACAGTTTAATGGAAAATTGATTATTATATATATATATATATGTATATACAAACAAAATAATAATGCTGCCAGCTACTTCCAAAATTTAAGGCATGTCTAACAAAATTAATATTAAATGGTACTATTCATAGTACTATTATAATTTAAATTCTATTGTAATTTAAATACTATTCATACATTTAAAAAAGCAACAACCAGACACTTACCATTTCAAAAATTCTCTTTTTAGTCTTCATTATTTTCCTACCATTAGTAATGAGTGAATTACTAGTCAGAATGCATTATTACCATAAGTGTACATATAGAAATCATTATCATTGTAGATCATATATGAATCATTGTAAAATTAAAATAAAAAAAACTATAGCTATATCTTGCAGCATAAAATGTAAATGATATACTTAATTTATAATCTGTATCATAGGTTTAAAGAGTGTGCTATCACAATAGATTAAACAGTTTTTGTTACAAGTCCTGAATTAATCATGATGCAATACCCTGACTGTTACCCAATTCTAAATTCAGTTGCTGAAAACCGTTTATGACTACTTCAATAATATTAAAAGTTCTTAGCACACCAGTAAATAAATGAAAAAAATCATAGTAAGAAGACCTCCAAAAACATATGCCTGTGCAATTTACAACCAAATATCTGTTTTACTATCTCAACAAATTTGTAAAGAGTTTCATAGTATTCTTATCAGCACTATCTGAATGAGCCACTATGTACACATTTTTTCAACTGGTAGTTAAAATGAATTTTTCCTTCCTGAAAATAGCTGAATAGCTATGCTCAAACTATTTTGAGCTTAAAACAGGTACAAAATATTTTAAAGCTATTTCATAAAAATTGCCAACTTAATTATTGTAATGATTTTTTCATTAAAATTAATAAATTTGTAAATATATTTTTTAAACTACTGTAACAGCTAAAGCTTCTAGAAAGAAAGAGAGAAAATTTCTACAGAGAATCTAGAATGGACAACAAAAGGATTCTTGCTAGAAAAGGACTTGTAGAAAAACATAAAAGGCGCAAACAATTAAAAATTATTACACTTGAATAAAAAAAAAAAGACAGGTTGGGTACTGCACATCAGGATGTATAAATACTGTGGGAGGGGAGAGTTACAGCCCCTAAACCCTTCCTTGATATTCATGAATCTAGAAGAAAATAAATGGTTCATATTTCTCATCATTAACAAAATACAGCAATCACTGCATCTTCGTGTACGCGAATGTTTTAATATACAAATTGGGTTGTGTATTAAAGCACCCAGCACCCTTTTAACTATTTTCAGAATATGTTGAAGACTGTAGGAAGATAGTGATGATGAATTAATAAGAAGCTCAGCAGTCGCCTGCCCGATGGAAGAGGCCTGCACACTCCCCTGTGTTGTCCTTTAGACAGTCCTGAGACTGCACAAGATTACACTACATTCATACATATAATCTTCTGAAGTAATACCTTACAGTGGTTCCGGAGGCTGAACAGAAAAACAAATCATCCTTATCAAACCCCAAACATACGACACACTTTATTTTAGATTATACTAATTTAGTTTAAACTTCTTTTTTGAACTATTTTCTTTTTACAATAATTGGTACTCTTGCAATAACTGCCATGCATATATATATATATATATATATATATATATATATATATATGTAATATATATTACATATACAGCTATTATATATACATATAAAGCAAATTATGTACAGCTTTATATAATTTGTACATTATAAACATTAATTAGACGAAGTTTGCGAAACACACCAGGTTGGTCTAGTGGTGAATTCATCATAACAAATCAGTCGATTAATGCACAAGTACCCAATAATTATTAATTTAGTAATTGAAATACACCATTCTTTCAGTCTTAACAGTCACTGAACATATTAAAATCACACCATTATTAAACATTATACTTATCTAAACTTTTTTTATTATCACTGTCTGTCATTGTGGCCAATTTATAATAGTAATATTGAATAATTACTGCTGTAATTGTTACTTAACAAAAATATTTTGATGTTCATAAAAAAATAACTAAAATCGTAAAACAATCTCATGTTATTCTGTTTTTTTATCAATCAAAAAGGCAAATTTTAACATGTTTTTATAATTTACAAGAATACTTCATAATATTTTCTTTAAAATATGAGCACATCTTTTATTACTCTGAAATACTGTCTTATTCCTAAAATCAATATCTTATTTCTTAGTTTTATCTATTTTAATCAATAATATCATTAACAAATATAACTGTACAAATATAATATGACATTTAATTAATTAAAATAAACATAACTAATCATAACGCCCAGATTGTATGGGAATTGTAACAACAAATCCTCATATAAACATACACACAGTGTAATTCAACAACATAAACTTAAATCAACAAACATGCATAATATATCATACAAATTAATAATATAAAGAATAATAACATTTGACTATCAGCTGAAATTGAAAATATTAATTAATGAAATTACAGCTACAATAATGGGTAATTGATGTCACAAAATTATGATAACAATTTTTATACCTCAATATGATTATGAATAACATAGTAAATACAAAAGCATCAGAATTTATCATGACTATTAAAATAGCATAAAATGAAGTCCATTTTATAATATTCATATACAGTTCACCATACAACATACACCTTACAATGTTACTAGTTTATTACTTGCAGATTACAGCAAATGTTTTTAAATTTATATTTTTCCAAGGCAAAAACATTAAGAAGTGTTTATTTGCAATATGAATAAAAATTAGTACGACACGCTTCCATTCATAAAACAAACATATCATTACATCTAAGTTATATTTTCCTTATATGTAAATGCTCCTTTAAAGTACAAATTTCATCCATAAATTTTTAAATTAGACGTGCGTTCCAAAGTAAAACAAGTACTTTTATGATTTTTTTTTTTTTTTTATAAAAATTGAACAAATTTTTTTATAGAGTAAAAAATTTATACAACAATTTCAAGATTTAAGTCAAACATGTTATGTTAAAAAATTGAAGAAGTAATAATAAATTAAGTACCAGTAAGATTCAATATTAAATAGCAACCATTTTTCCTCAAAAATAAATAAGATTCTAAATAATAAGCTTTTGCTTTGGAAAGAATAAAAAAGTTAATTACATAACTTGAACAGTATCAGAATTTTTATATGGAATGTGTTAATATTATTAGTTAAATATATATATTATCCTCTGACGTAATACCTTACAGTAGTTCTGGAAGCTAAACAGAAAAAGAGAAATATATATATACACGAGTATATCAGGACTGATAGTCATATATAGAAGTTAGGATTCTTAAGACACATATATTTACTAATATAAATTAAGATGAACGATCCTTAATTTTTGCTACTAGTAATCTTTAATGTCATAAATGAAAGGAAATTTTAATTAGAAATAAACCTGTAAGTTAAAGATATTATATTTATAAAAATATATATATACATTTTTTTTTTTTTTTTTTTTAATATAATTGTTATTAAATTTAACTGTTTTAAATAAAAAATTTGCTTATAAATGTAATTTAGAATATTAATATCTGATATTTACATGAAAAACTGGATTACATAACTGTAAACTTTATTAAAAATTAATACGTGATCCATGAGCTTCATACTTAAGCACCATTTCAAAATATATAACTAAGCAGTTATTTGATCACTTAGAAAACATCCACCAGTCTTTCCTATGAATGTGTAAACTACACATGGAATGTGTAGTAGTCATGTACAATTGAAGTATTTTAAAATACTGAATGTACATTTAATGAAAGAAATTCATTAGATAGAATATGAAAACCTACAACATTAGATAACTGTTAAATATTAATTTAAAAAAAAATTGATCTTCTGAACTGAGGCACCATAACCACAGTTGGATAAAGAGGTATTAAAAACGGGATACAATACCTTATTTAAAGCAAATTACATACATATGGCTAATATCATTTTTTCACTAGAACTTTAACTTTTCTAATCACCAAGGAAACAACATTAATATTCATTAAGTTAATAACTGAAAGCATCAACCAGTCTTATAATAAATTTGAAACAACCTAAACCAGATTATTTTCATTTTCAATCTTTTAAAAGAAATTCTCTCTCCGACAAACCTGGTCCCAGAATTGATAAAATATGAATTACTACTAAGAAGTTTTTTTCAGTTTCAAAACAGGTCAAGAAACTGTAACTTCTGTGGAGTTATTATTTATAAGGAAACAGTTTTTTATACTTAATCTGTATAGGGCAATAGTCTGAAAATCCTAAGGCCCAAACTGTTGGAAATTAAGTTAATAAATAAAGTCACGGTTAGTTCATATTAAGCCCATGTTTAGTCACTGGTATTTATTGCACAGACTCTTGTGAGATTACAATAGTCTTTGCAATGGAATTCCTGCTGAACGATGTTGAAATAAAAATAGTTCTATTATCAGTATACTGAGAAGTATTATTGGAAATAGAATGAGTAAAAAATTATATTTATAACTAAATTAAGGGCAACTCCATCCATCTCTGAACAGCTGACCAATCTGATACGACAGTTGCCAATGAAACAGATCAAAATGAAAATGAAATTTTCTCATTCATCACCTTCAAAGGGAGTGCCCAATTATTAATGATAGCAAAACAGCATGCTTTCAAAAAGGGATTAAACTGCTGCTTAAAATATATGTAAGATTTAAATCACTGATAAGATAATAATAAACAAAGAAGCAGTTTATATTTTATATAGTAACGTAGACTATAAAGAATATATTACAAAAATCAACCAGAGTGAAAAGACTTTTAATGATTGCAAAAATTAGTCTCAATCATTTTTACATAAGATGTTCAATTTCCCCTTCTTCATTGTCAACTGCACTTCCAGGATATTGATGAAGGAATTGCATGTTGGGATGAGGACTGACACTTTTTACTTAATATTGATTTATGAGGAGAGAATTAACTAGTTGAGCAGTTTAGAAGTTTCAGAAAAGTATACTCTTTACCGTTATGTATGATGGCAACACAGGGTCAACACAAGGAGGTCTGTAATCTACAATGTGTAAATTGTATTAAGTAAACTTTTCTGATTGTTTTTATAATCTTAAGAAATTACGTAGCTAAGTTACTGATGCAACTCTGAGCTTAAGTAGAGTTTTATGTTCTAAGGTACCCTTGCTTTCATAATACTCTTTTTAGAATTAAGGGAATTGCTACAATAATGGAATATAGCTCATCTCTAGAGCCATGTCTAAAGTAATTCACAATTTTACATTTAATTTGAAGCAAGCACAACTGGCTCTATTTAAATTCAAAAGACATTTGATTATTACATTTCATGTTTATAACCGATTATTAAGTGTACTAAAATAAGAAAAATAAGTTGATCCAGGAGGAAATTTTAGGAACTCTATCTCTCTAAACTGAGAACTAAAACACAATACATTTAGAGCAGTGTTTTTACAATGCAAGTAAATTGATTACAAGCAAGTTTTAATTGATTATTTTTTTAAAGTTTACATACTCTACCAGTAAATTAAACAATAATAGCAATATAATTAAAACTTAAAAAGGGAAATCTACAGTAGCAAATAAAATTATGTAGGAATATCACAATATATACCTGATATGTTCACATGTAAGATAAAGTGTAAGGCTTAGTAACTGTCATTAATATAAAAGTAAAACTAAAAATTCTCAGAATTTAAATTGAAATTTTACAGTTTTCTGTTTTTTATATAACTCGTATATACTTAAGAAACATATCAACATTAATTTGTTACGGTTGATCAACTGATTATAGATTCTTAAAAGAACTGATTTTATAAAAAAAAAAATATTTTTTTTGTAGAGATCTGTTTTATATTCATAACAGAAACAGATATTACTGATGGATTTATTTCTTTATCAACAAAAAATTAGCTTGTAGTTTCAAAAGTTTACTAGTAGCTGGGTTAAATTACAAAACAATTTAAAAATTATAACTAGATAGCTCTAATGTCTATTATAGTCAAAATAATGTCAACCTCTTTGTGTTTCACTAGAAATTATATTTAATTTTTTTTTCCAATTAACAAAAATTATAAGTTTACT
The DNA here is from genome assembly GCA_010016005.3 of Zanna intricata. Lineage (NCBI taxonomy): Eukaryota > Metazoa > Arthropoda > Insecta > Hemiptera > Fulgoridae > Zanna > Zanna intricata. Next base: position 7,204 of record JAAAKQ030083928.1, on the reverse strand, counting down.
AGCAAATTTTATATATACTGTAAATATGAAATAGCCATTCCTTCAATTTTTTTGTTGTAGTAATTTCAGATATGGTTCAACAATTGTAAACTATAGTTATATTCAAACAGTTAATACTTTTTATAACAACACAATTCTTTATGATATAATTCTTTGAAAAATATTTTAATGCAAAAAATTATTAACTTTTTTTTTATGAATTAAACCATATAAACAAGCAGGAAGTAAAATTAACCTTGCAATTCTTAAAATTAAAGCAATAACTAAACACCCAGCAAGAGATTCCAACATCTCCATTAAATTCTTTAGTTATATAATGTTTAGTTACATTTTTCATGTATTTCCTGATTCTAAAAACGTTTTACATTTTAATACTGTATTAGGATATACTTTAATTTATAACCAATTTACTATTAAATAGGTTTTTGCATTATTTAATAACACAGCATATTGAATTTATACATGTAAGACTAAATGACCAAAAGAACATTATGGAAACCCAGTTATACTTTAAAATCGACTTGTGTTTCAGTCTGTTAATAGAACTGTTATCATCAGTTGTTGTTCAGTAATGCTGAACATGGTCATTATTTAAACTAGAAATTCATTAAAATATTAGTTAGTTTTAATTGAATTTGAGTAAATACATCACCAATGTAATTTGACAAAGGATTTTAGTTAATATATTCAATTAAAGCATAACTGTTCTCACTGGGTCACATACCAGATTATACTTCATGTATACAATGTAGTGCAATAAATAAATAGAACAATAAGTGCAGCAAGTGGAACAAGAACAGCATAATAATTAAATGAGTAATCAATAATTAACAAAGAAGGGAAAACAAAAGAAAATAAAAAACCAATAATTATCCAGTCAAATTTTTGACACTTTAATATTGCAACTTATGAGCACAAACATTTGTCTAAAACTGCAGGCTTTTTGTGATTTGTACATTTTCATACCAGCTTGTTCTAGGAAAAAAGATACAATTTTTCACAAACTTGATAAGCCATGAATGCCAACAAGTAAATTTCAATGCATTTTAACACATGCATTTCAAATTATGCAAGTTAACACAATTTGGTCACAGCCTTCCTTTTCACTAAAATAACTTAAGATCCTTATTTATACTTGTGTATCAAACCTTGATTGTATAATTCCTTCTGGGTTAATTATTATTAATTATATTTCACTGTAAACATTTTGTTTTGGCTTCTTTAGTTAATTTTTAAAAAACAATTAGGGCATTTAATATTTTAAACAAGATCCACTAAAAAACTGTCAAATTGTAGAAACTTACATTAGAGTAGAATATTTTGAGTTAAACTACGATTGGGAAAATACTTCTATTTAAGCCAACAGAAACTTATCTAAATTTCTATATAAATAAAAAATACATAGGAAATAAAAGTACCTCGGTGGCTCACACTATTACATTCTATATATTTATACAAAGTATAAATATATATAATATTACATTATATATATAATATGTAATATATATATATATATACATAATATATATTTATACTTTGTATAAATATATAGAATGTAATGGTATATAATAATCAGTATGTAGTTTATAAACTACATACTGATTATTAATTGATGCATTAATCTAATATATTTATAAAGTTCAAAATGGGCTAGTTACTTTTTCTGAACTGCAAGGCATATGCTATGCAAAATTTATGTAATAAAAAAATATAAATGATTCCTTTCTGTTATGTAAAAATGTAATCTGAAAAATTCAGGTATGTAAAAATTTAATTATGTTCAGCCAGAATAAATCATATGTCTTGCTTACTGTATTCTTATCCAGAACTGCATTTATTTAGCCTTTCTTGATTAACAATATTGTCGATGATTTGTTCACATGAAAATTACACAGACAAAAAATTCTAATTTATTTTTTTGTCATGAACAGACATAATCTTTTGAATGCTGACTTTTAACTCATTAGTAAACCAGTTCAACATTACTATAACTTAAGTTCTTAAACTGATTCAATTTTTATAAGGTCTGGCTGGTACAACTTATATGTGATTTTTTTTAATTCATTATTTTTAATATAGAAGAGGAAATTCATACTTTTCAAATCTGTATTGAGTTTCTTTAAAGACTTCATCATATTATCTCATGAAATTTTACTCTTTAATTCTAAGTTTCAGTGGAATTTAAAAGTAGGTCTGCCACTGATAATTTTTTTGTTGTTGTGAAAACACTAAAACTTACTGAAATGGTGACAGGAAACCATATGAGAATAAGAGAAAAACCTTTAGAAAAACATTACCATGGTGGTCATTCAACAAATCCTATCAAACAACTTCTAACATGTCAAATTCCAGCCTCTGCAAGTAATACAGACCGATTATAAATATAAATTATGTAAAATTTAATATCTTTCCTTCCATTATTTAGTTATCTTTCTCACTAATCTTATTAGAAAAAAGTATAAAATGATCATAGTGGAATGATCTTAAAAATACCTGAATCATTAAGAAAAAAAGATTTTTTACAAAATTATTTCAATGAAATGAACATTATTACTAAATTAACTAAAGAGAATAATTATTAAACGTTGAATTTTTATTGCATATCATTCTTGAATCTTTAATTCTTTGAAATCTAACATTATAACATATTAAACTATAATTCCACTATTAATTTAAAAAATAAAATTCCTTAGTCAGTAATCTGAATGGGGCAGATAGGTAAACATGTAATTAAATTGGTCCACTTCATCGACTAAGATTTTGTAATGACAAAAACATAAAAATTAATGAAAAAATTTAATCAAATAATAGCAAATTTCTACAGAATAATGGATGAATCCAATTTATGCATGTTGTAATTATATACAAGCAGTCAAATTAGGACGGATGAATCACTTCAGTATAAAAAAGATGATTTATTAATTCTTAAAAAATATTGCATAACTAACAAGAAATTACTATATGTTAGCAAACTATCTCAAATCTTTATAAAATGATTAAGACATTTTTTTATAATAGAAAGAAAAATAAAAAAATTGGTTTAAAATATTCAACAGTAACATGTGTAACTTATTATGTTGATAATAATTAACAATAACACATTTTTTTACCATGGAAGTACAGGTGTCACTCAAATAATGCAGTATAATAATAAAAGTCACAAAAATAAAATGCTAGAATCTTATAATTACTTTAAATGAAAATCGTACATAATTATGATGCATAAGCTGTGAAATTAAGCGACTGAAACAGAACCTCAATAAACAGTTAAAATTTCAACTGCTCAAACATTTAGGAAGTTAATTTTATTATAAATAAATTCAATTACGGATTAACCCTACTGATCTCATATAAAAATCTGTATTATTAGGTTGTGTGACTTTACAATTATGGTTTCACTAGGAGAATATTAAGTAATCAGTTATAATTGTTAAAAATTTTTAGTCAAGTTATCAAAAATATAGTCTATTAAATATTGTGGTTATTAGAATTATAATATCGTTGATTATAAATTCAAGTGTTGCCAAAAACAAAAAATTTTACACAAATACAAATAAATTAAAAAAGTTAATAAATAACATTAATTTGGACATCAACGCATTTTTAGTTTTTTATTATTCTATTAATAATGGTGTAGTGCTGAAAGTACTGAAACTAAAAGATGTATTAAATTGATATGTTCCTAGTGTATAAAACAAACTGTTTTTCATATCTAACTGTTTAGACTAAACATATTCTATAATGTAAACAGTTATGATGATTTTAATCGTTTACATAACCGTTTACTATAACTGTAATTTTCCCTATGTAAACCTACTAAAAGTGATATATATATATATATATATATACATACACACACACAAATTATCAAAAATTTCATTTTGAATTTCTTTTTCAGTTACCTGTAGTATGCACAGTACTGTTATTAGGTTATCGGTCTCAATGTATATAAAATTCTGCTCATCGTGATTACTGACCTTGGGTAAATTAGTTTAATTTTAAATCATACAGTCTTCCTTCATTTCATAAATGAATGATAACATTTTTATGCAAACCTATTTCAAAATATACATAAAGTTAAAAAACAGATTACTAAGTAATTAGTTCATATTTTCATTAAATATTGTCATCAACATTTTTTTGGAACTCACTCTCTTGAACAACTGCTTTCTATATTTTCTTTATATATTTATTGAGGTGACAACATACTGAATGTTACTCAGCAAAAATTCTAAGTATTAAACAAAAAAATATTGTAGATTTTACTGGTCAGTAAATAATTACCATAAAATAACTACTTTAGTCACATGTTTATTGTATGTCATCAACTAATCAAATTAAAAACAGACTTCTGTTATATAACTTTTTATTAGTACAGGTATAATGTAAATAATGTTTTCTAGTATTTCAATCCATAAACTATAAAAAAAATAAGAAGAAAATCACCAGACCAAAATCAGCAAATATTTTTTTAAATCAAATTTTGATATATCTACAATCTGATCAATCATTTTAGAAAATGAGAAGAATATTGGTAAAGTTTGAGATAGTAATATTAAGGTAACTATTTATAATAACAGCAGAATTTATATGAAAGATGATAAGTAACAAATTATCACAAAAAAATTATGATATTAACTTTTTAGCAAACACATTCTCATTTAACAAAGTTATTAAAAGGGCAATTTAATTTAATACAGTGAAAACACAACTACATACAATATCAAAGTTCATGTTATAACAAAATATCTAAGAGAATCATTTCCTATTGCTAATTCGCTAAACATGTTTTACAAGCAAATATCACTTTTTTTTTTTTACAAAAGTTTTTATTATCCACTGGGCAATATATTTGTGAACAAGATATTTTAAATGAAGCATGTATTTGGGAAAGAAAACTATTTTTATGGCATAAATGTTACCACATAATGAAAAATGTTTAATTCACATGGAATTCTCTTTTTTCTTCTAATACTGATGGTCTTAATTTTTTTTTCAGCATAATTCCAAAAAGAGTGTTAACTTTTTCTATCAAATATGACATTTATGATTAAAACCTTTACTGACTGACTATTCACTTGTTTTATAATTACTAATTGAAATATAATAATAAATAAATAAATTAACAGTATGATGGATAATAAATAGAGAACTGAGTATTTAAAATATATCTCGGTTCTCAGACAATCTTCAATCCTGATTTTTAATTATGACAGTCTATGAACAGGTGCAATCTTTTTTTCTTACATTAATTACAATTTAAAGCTGTGTTAATAACTGTCAACCAAGATTGTTTAATGTAAGTTAAAATTAAAAAACAAAGTTGAAGTTGTCTTTTAGAATTTCTTATCACCAGGCTTATCTTCTGGTTGTGGATTGAAAATATATATTGGAAAACATATATAAAGTTTGCCATTTCAGAGATAAATAACTTTTGTTAAAATACTTTTCCCCAAGAGGATAAGATTAATTCCAGATTTAAAATTCTCATACATATATATTTTTAAACAAAACCGATTCATAATTATAGTGATCAACAATGAGTATTCAAAACAAAAATTTATTAACAACTAACTTTTCACTTCACTTGAAAATAATATTAAGTTGGTTATAATAGAATGAAAAGTAATTAAGCAATAAACAGAATTTATTTAATATTCTGTTCAAAAATATGAGGTTTCTGCATGGATTTTGAGAAACCCTATGGATCTCTGTGTAATATTGATTTATAAAAATTAAATAAAATTTTTAATGATGTTAAAATTGTCATTTTTAAAACTGCTTTTATTTTCCTTTTGAAAAAAATCAGATTTTAAGTAAGTTAAAACAGAAAGAATAAAAAAAAAAAACAATAAAACATGTCCATAGTATAATATTCATTTAGAATTAAGGCCTAGTCAGTTAGTATTATTAGCATAAGTGAATTTTCATCATAGATTAATAATAGTGAAACATACATGACTAATATTATTAAACAGACAAAAGAATCCATACACTGGATACAACATGAACACTTTACCAGAAATTATCACAATGATCTACTAATTTCAGGAACAGTTCTATTTCATTCTTCAATACAAATAATTTATATTTTGATAAAAATATAAAGTCATGTCATTCTTAGAGGAGGTGATAATGACAAAGGAGATGATAACTACAATAATGACAAATTAACCAAGTAATTCCTGAGAAAAGCATAACTTTGGTCAATAACAAGAACTTGCCAAGTATACTAGAAAAAGTGAGTGGTTTCCTGTTGCCTTCATCACAAACTTAAATATATTACTACAGATCACTACATCAGGGCCATTGAGATGCAGGAACATTTTAAGAAGAGATCTTTTCATTATTCAACACATTCAGTAGCTGTAAAATAGAACAGTATAGCAAATAATTTAAGAAATTCATTACTAAACAGATCAGTATATAACAGATCTACATTAGGTAAATATTTTTTACATATTACATTGTATTATGGACAGACATACTGCGTGTTAAATACCAGTAAAATATTCTACACACTATGTACAGTACCTAAATTATAACCATATTTATATCTTTAATACCCTTTATTAAAATATAAAAGCAAAATTGTATTTCACAAAAAAAAATCTGATGTGGACATCACATGACTTCCTTGTACACCAATTAAATTACATATTCATATTCACATTTTTTTAAAAATAAAACTACATAAAATGTTATTTCATTAATAACTTCTGATATATATTTATATATATCATAAAGATTGATTTATAATTAGAGGTTAATGATTATTAAAAAAATCAATATATTTTAATAAAAAAAAAACAAACAAAAGTTATGAAATCTGATTTAAACTGATGTGTACTCTTGTAAGATTCAAATATTTTGTTAATTAAAATTTTGTCTATAACTCTGGAACCAATGGAAATAGGTGCTACTTATGATATATTATTGAAAAGCTCTCAATAAGGGCTTATTACAATTAAGAAGTCCAAAATCCAAATTTTTTTTTTGTATTTGGGCTTTTTTTTGGACACTTTTGGTTCAGTCGATTGCAATCAAAAGGGGAAGTACACAACTAGATGTTACAACTATCCTAAATACAAAATTTCAACATTCTACAGCTAATAATTTTTTAGTTACATACATACAGTGACCGAAATAATGATAAGTTCACTCTCTGCATTGGCTGATTTATTGTCTTTATTTTTGTTTACAT
>JAAAKQ030083906.1:0-14949 GCA_010016005.3 Zanna intricata | reverse complement strand
AATCAATGTAGCCAACCATAAATTTTTCAAATCATTCATTTGTACGGCTCAAAGGTACGTCCATAACACCAAAAATATGTAGTTTCTAAAGAAGGTCATTAATTATTCTAATTTTTCATGGTTTTTCTAAACGCGAGCATTCAGGTTGGCGACACTGCGATTATTAGTCGAGCCATTCCGCTCTTGATTTCCAGCAATCCGACTAATAAAAGTAGTCGGGTCATTCCATTTTTCTGACTGAAGGGAGTTCGGCTAACAAAAGTAGTCAGATCATTCCATTTTCTTAATGTAGGGGAGTTCGACTAATAAAAGTAGTTGGATTAGTCGATTATTAAAAGTAGTCAACGACTAATTAGTCGATGATAGAAATTAACCGATGGCCCCATCACTAGTAAGCCTATTAAATTAAATACATTCTGTACATTTCTTTTCTTTTTAAATGAAATATACATACAATTTTATTTCATTAATAATTTCTGATATATTTTCAATTTTTTTTTTATCTTAAAACTTTTTTATAATCGGAGGTTATTTACTATTAACTAATCAGTGTATTTAAATTTAAAAAAAAAGGAGATGAATATAAGGTCTAAATATTTAATTATTTAAAATTTTATTTGGCTTTAACTCTGAAACCTCTATAACCTTTACACCTCTGTGTAAAACACTTTATTGTTTAAATAAAACTCCAAATTACAATCGCTTTATAGTTTTTTTTTATTTTAATTTATATTTAAATATTTTATTATAAGACAATTTGCATTAATGTGATTTAAGATATTACAATCTGATCTAAGATATTACAATTTTTTTTTTCAGATCTGATCTGTATTCTTTATTAATAGCGTCAATAGTCATGCTATTTTTGTTCTCAAAATAAAAGTTACAGTCGTAAACTTCTTTATGTAATTGTATTCTTTTAAGAATACTTTGAAAAGCAATTCAGAGTTACGATTTGTATTGTATATTTTTACATAATATAATATCGAGAAAGCATATTAATTGAAGGAAAAGCATAATTGCTAAATTATTGATTTCCTCAATATTAGAATTAATAAATTATATATCCATTAATAATTACCATTAATCAAGAATTATCAATAATAATTAACAAAAAATATATTGTTGTTTTAACGTTAATTAGTAAAGATAACATTACGTTGTAAATCTGACATGAAAAATAAAATAAACAGTAATTAAAGAATAAAGTAGTTATACTGTGTCAAAAACTATAAAGCAAAAGGATACTTTAAGGAAAAAAAAGAACAAAATAAACTCAAGCAAAAAGTAATTATTTCTATTTGGTTTATACGGTTGAGCGTCTCTTGCTTCTATTAAAAAAAACCGGCTTCGCGCCTCGTCGCCCTCTCTGATCCCAAGTGAGAAAGTAATCCAATTTTCATTACCGTTAGCGAGAAATTTGGTGCTGTTAAGGTACACGCTGGACAGTTGGAGTGAAGGAGGGTGTTGTACCCTATAATTTTACTCCCTTATATTCTAAAAGGATAAAACTGCCGTTTCATCTAATGTTATGAAAATTACTGTTAAAAATGCTTAACGTCATTTTTGCTTTTCAAAATAGTTTGCATCATTTATACGTGTATGAAATGTTATAACTTAATATCCCTTGAAATTTGACTAATGTTGTAAAACAAGTTATATGAAAATATAAAACAAGTTATAATGAAAATATGAAAATATTGCAGCTTAAAATAAAAAATAAATATATATTTTTTCTAAATATGTAATTAACTTTTAAGAATTATTTTTTTATTGGTCAATAAAATGACAAATTTTGACATTCAAAGTCTACCTAATCTTTGTAAGTTTTTTTTATAAAATAAATATCTTCAATTTACGTTATATTAATATTACAATTCCAATAAAGGACATTCTCCATCTATCAACTTACATTTATATATATAAAATAAATTTTTATACTATAATAAATCTGTAAAAATAATCGAAACAAATATTTCATTTATGAATATGTTGAAATAAAAGTTCAGGGAAAGCTTTTAATTGATCTTTTATTCAATATCAAAAATGGAATTTAGAAGAAATTTTAATTGTGTCTTGAAGCAGTTAATTTTAAGTTTAACTATTTTTCTTAAAGAATTTTTATAGGCATTATTTTAATTGTGAATAATATCCAGGAGAATTACCGATTTAATGATGTAATAAGTTAATGAAATTTTTTTTATTACATTTATGAAAAATTAAATTTTTAATATGCATAATTACAAATTAAGAATTATCAACAATTTTTACTTCCCAAAAGGAGGTAAAAATACATTCCAAGAAATGTATGTACAATTTTTTTTTTTTTACATTTTGTCAAATAAAAATTAATCTATACCTTATTCAACTGGCGCATAACGTAATAATCATTTTTATTGATATTCCGGAAGCAATATAGCAAAAATTAGTGATCATGTAGAAAAATTCTAAACATACTCGTTTTAAAACAGATACTGCCTGGACAATTTCATACTTGGATAATTATAATATATTTTTTCTATTGAATAGAATTTATATTGCTACAAGAACAAATAAATTGTTATTAAGAAACCTTATCAAATTTTATATCATGAAACCATTTTTAATGATACCTTTTTTTCTTTTTTGTAATACTTTTTTATTTACAAATAGTATCCCAAATAACGAAAAAATAAGTAATTCGTATAAAACAACAATGAAATGAAACAAAGGTATTCAGTAATCCCTCCCATGACAATACAATAAAGGTTTGAACAAACAGAAATACAATTTAAAGTACAACAATTAAATTTAACTAACAATCCACATAAAATATGAAACATAGATCAACTAATAATAAAATATAGAAAAAAAAAAAAAAGGAAAGAAAAGTAAATGATCAATACACTAGCTATATTGTTAAGAAAATAAAGAAAGTACAATATTCACCGCCCGACAGCCTCAAGATCTAATACTAGTAAACTTTTTACTCGTCTTACATCCTCATTAATATCTAATAGGTTAGTAATCAGATGGTTTCACAGGTGTTAAGCTTAAGTACATACGTTATACGTAGCTAGTGGATTTCTTCATGAATATGTGGCATCTTTAGATAACCGTGGATTTTCTTGTTCTTCGCAAATCATGGTGCCTTCTAACTGTTCCTCAATACTTTGTTCTGGAACCTTTTTATGATGTTGGTAATTCTATTGCTTTCAGTATCCCAAATTTGATCCCGTACGCCCAAATTTGTTTTAAAAAGACCATGTACAATAGTTTGTTATTTAATTATGCCACGGAACTTCTTCCTAATAAGCATTTCAACCGTCTAAGCTTGAAATTTAATTGTTTCCTCTTCTCTCTCACATGACTTTCATTTTAAGGGATGGTCCAAATAAAGTCCGAGGTATCGTATATTATCCGAATGAGGGATGTGACCTCCAGAATCATGAACAGATTCCTTTTATCGCAAATGTCACATTACTCGACTTTGCCGTATAAACATACCTAATTCCGACTTCAGTCTGTCATCAACAATGTCAACAGCAAAGAATGCAAGAGTGATATTTTGCATGCTGGGAAGGTTGTAATTTACGTACAAAACCAAATCTGCATCCTGCGGAATCGCTGAATTCGTACCAAAAAAGCCTGATAACTCTTGGCCATATTTAACCTGTGAGAACCATCAACCATGGTATTTGCATAGTACCAAATAGTGCGGTTGAAGCAGGCTCATCTTAAGCTTGTACAGAAGACCAGGAACTGTTTGATCCAGGTCCAACTTTTGAACAGATCCAAATCATATCCTTTTGATATCCAAAAAAACTACCGAGCAGTATTCTTTCTTTTCTGATGTCTAAAGACATTATAACTGTTATTTCATTAGACATCAGAAATGGTTGCTTTGTTAGAATGTGGAGTGCCCCCTTCGGAAATGATAGCGATAGATAAAGTTCATCCAGTAATAATGATTAAAATAGAATATCAAAATGCTAAATTAGATTTAGTTTTTACTTGTAGGAGTAGTTAGGTCTCTTTTACACAAAAGGGATCTGAACAATAATTTAGGACAGTCAACAATAACTAACGGACAGGAAACAGTCATTTGATATGATAGTTCTGTATGCAGGCAGAGAGCCATTCCATTTAGCTCCAGTGCAAAAGCACTCCTTGTTATCTGTTAGACCAAATAAACGTAACGTTATGGTCGAAATCAAGAGCGAGTTTGATACATGCAATTCTAAGGTAACTATTCAGTAAGAATGAATGCAGAATTAGAGGCAAAAAACAATCAAAGTAGAGACTTTTTGTGATTGAGTTTATTTTTTGTCTTGGCCAATACCAGCTTTTAATAACAAATGAACCATATGTATATTTCGAATGGGTAATACTTAATAAGGGTGATTCAAAAAGCTTACGGCATCTCCATATAAAAAACCATCATAATCGTAAAATAACTGAATATATAATAGTTAGGATTTCTATTATTATGTAGAAACAGTAGTCACAACTTCACATGTTTTTAATTCAATTTCTCCTCTGGACTTATTTTGATACTTCCTGTCCAACCGATAATTTATCAGATTTTTAATGTTCTTGAAACTAAAAGAGTTTTATTTTTAGATTATTTTATCTGTTTCAGGTTGATAAAACATTGGATGTATTAATTTATTTTATTATTTTTTTTTTTTCTTGGGGTAACATTTCTCAATAGATTTTCGTAAAAAATTACGATGTTGATAAAATATCGATGACAGAAAAATATTAAGATGATAGATTTCAATATTTAATAAAGGTTCATGTAGATCTTTGAAAAAGGTTTAACTCTTAATTTACTCGATAAATATGAATTTTGGTAAAAAAATAAATCAAAATTTCAAATATGAAAAAATATTTTCTTAACGTTAAATTTATACGCATTTATTTGAGTAACACGATTTAATTACCTTTTATAATAAAAGGAGAATTTTAAAAAGGAGAATCAGTTTCACTCTGTTATCGATTTGAATAAATGTTTAAACTTGTTCTTCATTTTTTTTTTTTTTTTTTTATTAAGTTGTCTATTTAAATGTATCGCAGTCATCAATTATTAAAAATAAAAAAACAAATCTTCTCAGAAACGTATTACCCGCTAAAATCTATTACATTTTTGTTGGGAGTTTATATAATTTTCCATGAAGGACTAAGATTTAAGCGTAATGATTCAGCTACTCCCAGTAATGAACATAAAATAACTGTTAGTTATTTGATGGATATTACGAATACGGATTTTATAAATTACATTACATATATATATATATATATGTATATTACTACTACATGAATGAAAGTATCTCTCCATTTTTGAATGTGTGAAATGTTAATACGCAATTATTTATAAGTTTTAATGGACGGACAACACTACATAAACATTATCACTTCTACCTTTCCGTTATAAATCTGGCACAATCTTGTTATTCTAGAGAATGGTTATATTATTTTCGAGTCTGAGTTGTATTTGTGTCAGGTAGTATACAACCATTGTAATATGAATCAAATATAATCATTTAAATAAATATAAGTTTGCAAAAGTAAATAAAAAACAAAACAGAAAGCGGTTGAAATTAATTCCCTATAATATTGAAATAATTAAAATATTTTGTAATTTAATCCTAATAAAAACTGAAAAAAATGAAGTAAAAAAAAAGAATGCTTGGTTCAGAATTTAAGGAATTCATTATTAGTTAGTTATTTGCGGGTGACATTTAAAGGAAATTGAATGAATTAGAATCAGAACGGAATGTTCATATAGCTTGATTCAAAAGCAACTTTGCTATGATCGTATTATCTACTTTGATTAAATTAAATCGGTGAACCGTATTATACATAAAATTCAAATAGTGCGGAAGGTTATTTCAATCTACAAATCTGTATTATTGAGAAAATCGAAACACCGTTAAAAGCTTCGGCAGCAATATAATTTGAAGCCTTCATTAAATAAAAAAAATAAACAAATAAATAAAAATAAAAACTTTCAAGTTAGTATACACGCAACTAGAAATTCTACACTAAGTACTTTTAGTAGGTTAATTTTATTTTTGATGAGCACCTAGTATTATTATTATGAAACCCAGATTATCAACACTGAATAAGCAAAAGTCAGTGTAAGAATTAATTGGACAACTTGCCCAGGTGACCGGTGACCGTAAAATTCATGTAACTCGTAATAAAGTAATTTCGAGAAGGGATCATTCAGGCAAATGAGCTATCTGACTTGTGCTTCATAAATTGGTACAAAATACGGTAAGCGGTACTTCCTAATCCAAACATTGTTAACGCATATTACGCTTCAACAAACAACCCAGCGTTTATCGGGTTAATAGGTACTCCTAGTAAATTCAGTGCTGAAAATCACAAAGCACATGTGCGCGCGTGTGTGTATGTAAGTGTGTACACATACTCACAAAATTAAAAATATTGTGCTACTTGTAAATAGTTCAATTTTTCTTTATTTGATTTTTAAAAACAAACAACAACAAAAATTAAAAACAAAAAATAACTTTTTTTTTGTTTTTTGTTTTTTTTGAAAACAAGTGTATTTTAGATTTTATCCATTAGCCAAGTATATAAAAATTACCTAATATTAAGAGAAGTATCCTCACCTTTATAAGACATTTAGGATTTAAGATTTTAATTTAAAGTAAAAACTTAGGGTTCGAAAAAAAACACCGAGTCTCATATGTTGTCGAAATAAGCGTCAAAACATTAATAGCACACTCCAGAAAAAGATTACCTTGCTGGAAGATAAAATATAATTTGAAAAACCCTGATGTCACAGCTGCAAAATCAAGAAATGTTGCAACTGGTAATAAGTCATGAAAACATGAGGATAAACATGTGAGTAATATAATACATGCGTGGGAAATATATTTAAATTAAATTAGGAAAAGTTTTTAAATATTAATAAAGGTATATTAATTATAATAATAACAATAATATTAGGCTGTGATAAAAAAGTGTAATCTTTTATTATATTTTAAATCCAATATTTCGATAATAACTAAAGCAACTTTTATGATCTACCGTAAAAAAGAACATATCATGAGCGAGTCATAATCAATACCAAGAAAAAACTATTGAAAATAAATTGATGAAAGTTTGTATGCACGTTCTTCTTACGGTATAAGTTCACATTAAGAAGGATTTTTGAAATTCCTAGCTTAAAGGATTTAAATGGAATAACAATGAATTCTTTCTTTTTGAATTTCTCTGTAACAAATAAAAATATCAACTTCCTTTTTGGTGTGAGTAATCTTCGTGTGAATATTTAAAAACAAATATCTAAATTTTCGAAATTCGATTTTGAAAGGATGAAGAAACGTAAAATATTCCGACAATATTTGCAAATTTTCCACATTACTGGCTATAGTAAACATGATATTTATTTCATGTGGGCTTGAAAATTCTCTTCAGGTAAATATCTAAAAAACATTTTCGGGCTTTAGAATTGTAATATTTTAAGGGATAAATAAACATACCTTTATTTTTTTTTTATTCTGTCACGGTAACACCGTGGTAGTAATTTATGTTTATAGTTCTAATTATGTATTTCACGAGCAATGCCGTGACGGGAAATCTAAAAAACGAGTTAGTGGATCCTGTCAAGCTGTTGTCCTGAAGATATTACAAAAATTTGGAAGTTTTTATAAATTATAGTTTAATTTTTTTATTTATCATTACTATTTTCAAAAGTATGTCTTAAATGATCAGAAGATGAGGAAGCTCTGCCCCTGGACCCTAAGGAGATTTAAGTTAATGAGAAAGTTGTTTAGGGTTTCCTAAAAAAAAAAAAATGTATTAAATCATTCTCTATAAAAACATGATGGTGCGTCGGTTCGTTTGTTTGTCCGATGTGCTCACATTTTTATTTTAGTCGCTATAGGTGCAGAACGGACCACTGGTGGTGTGCCGGGCGGCCGCATACGACTCCCTCCACGACTCTCACTCCTTAGAATCAGTTCGTTGACAATAAATTTAAAGACTGTTCAATTTAATTTCTAAGCGTAGGTCATTTAATTTATATTTTATATTTGTATTTTTATCTACTTATTATAATTATTATTCATTAATTTCATTTAATATATTTATTTTATTTCTCTAATAAAAAAAAAAAATAATTTTTTTAGACCGCGTCCGTAAGGAAACTCCCTGTTATCAATATGGCTAATTTTAAACATTATATACTACTAAAAGTCTACTAACACCTTTAGCCTATTTAAAATATAAAAACAGCAAAATGTTGAGAAAAATATTTTCTATACGCTAATATTTATTTCTATAAAATATTTCAGTAAAGTAATTTATTTTTTTAATTATAAATTATTTTGTAATTAATAATAAAATAATTAATTTTATAAAATAATTTTTATTTATTTTGTAGACAAAATAGAAGAGGCAGAGCCTCCTGGCTAGACAGTTCGACAAGCGATGCGAGCCTGACCGGCTAGAATGTACTAAAATTTATATTTATTAATTTTTAATTAATAATATTTTAATCAGTAATGTATGTATATAATGCTTAAAATATTACTTTAAAAAACTCTCTATTTTGCCCAGATCGCCCCATTATATCTGACAGAATAATGATACATATTATAAAAAAATAAAAACAAGTAATATTACTTGGAAACATTTAGAAAAAAAAAATTAGTAATTTTTTATGTGCATTAGTTATTTCATAAAACAACTGTTATACTTTTAGGGTATTGTAATTTATAGCGCGACCTCTTCCAAACTAATTAGAGATAAAATTGAGTGGAATAAAATAAACTTGTACTTTAAAGACGAATAGTTAAAAATTTGTTCTACTTTATATTTCATCAGCTTATGAAATAACACAAAAAAAATTACCGGTTTCATGATATATAACAAAGCGAATCGTTTTTCTATGAACTCTTCAAAAATTCATTAATAATTAAAAGGAAAACAAAAATTATATTTAACTGGAAATTTGTGTACATATCACCGAATAAAGTATAAAATAAATTTCAATTAATATTTTTTATTTTTTCTAGAATAGGAAGTGTAGATGTAGAAATTTTAATCCCTTAAACTGAAAATAAAATTATGAGTACATAAATTTAGACAAAAACTTGTATTCGAAGAAAAAGGTATATCCAGCTACAAGGTAGATGTAAACTATCCAGTAGGGAATAGAAAGGCATATTTTTTTCATGATTCATAATAATATCTACTCATGTTTGTCAAAAAATTGTCTACCTACGCTAGAAGTAAGTTGATAAAATTGTGAAATTATATATTTCAATAAGTTTGTAGACACATCCCAACCGAATGGTATTTTCTTTCTTTTTCTTTAAGTAGTTCAATAAAACTATACATTTTTAGCGAGATAGTTGACATCCCTCACGGAATAAATTCAATTTTTTTTTTATTTCATTATTTATTAGAATTACACATCTTATCGATAAAAACAAAACATAATAAATTCCTTTAGATGCATTATTGGGTGGGTGTGGGGGGTTCTGACCTTAGATAATTTAGAAAGGTGATAAAATATAAATTGGATGTAAATCAAAAGAATAAAATTTTATATAATTTAACATAAATTTTAATTTTCTCAGTGGAAGTGACAAAAGTAAATTTACATTATTAAGAAGGATTGTAAAATTAAATATTCCAGTGGAATATTATATTTTAAGCCGGAAACTACCGTATAATATATAATATAATGTCTCAAAGCATTACTTCTGTATATGTTACTATAGTTTGACAACAGTATTTACTTCCTAATAAACATCTGATAAAAAGCAAAGTTAAAAAAAATTGTAGTAGATCCGAATGTTCAATTTCAATCCAGGGGTTTGAAAATTTGTAATACATTATTGGAATTAATTTAACTTTTTTCAAGAATCTAACAATAATTTTTGTCTATATTGACTAGCAATAAGGGATTACAAACTTCACCTCAACTGTGAAGATTATAAAATTTTTATAATAAATGTAGAAATTGAAAAAAAAAAAATGTAAATTTTAAACGTACGTATTAGTTTCCATATACTCGTAGTTACAAAATTAATTAATTTTTATTCAAGTGGTAAATTTTATCTTTTTTTTTTCCGTTAATTTCCAAATGAAACGAGTAATTTTATTAGCTCTAGGCATTTTGTTTCTATTTTTCTCTTTAGCCTCCAGAACTACCGTAAGGTATTACTTCAGAGGATAAATTCGTTTGAGATATTAGTTGTAATAAAAAATAATGTTATTATAATAAATAGAAATCGCTTTATTTTCAAAACCATCGAAATACTCGATGGATTGATTTAATAGGTGATAAAAAGTCGTTTACAACTAAAACTTTTACCCCAAAAAACGAAATATTATTTAAACATACTTAAGAAAGAGCTCAAATTTAAACCTTTTCACTAAAAACAACCAGACTGATTCAGTTATATCATTCATGATTTTATGTTATCATTCAGTTATATCCTATGATTAGATTTTTTAAAGAAACTCTGTTAGTAAATCTTTTATTATTATAATACGATCATAATCTTTTGTTTTCAATTAAAATGGATTTCAATTGCGACTATTAATTTATTGCAGTATTTTCATGTTTTATATAAGTTAACCTTTGTTTTTTTTGCAGATACCTGACCAATTTAAGGAAAAAATACATTTATGATGCTAATAATAATAAACTAATTTTATAAAATTGTTTATAGATGTTTTACATTAAAATTGATTTTAATAACATCTTCATTAGAGTAACTTTAAAGTTTATTGTGATTCATATTAAGTATTAATCATGAAGAAGGTTGAAAATCGCTGCACAATATTAAAAAAAAAATTACAAATTATTTCTACGAGTAGGACGTTAAATGTAGAAATCACTATACTTTATGTTAAATGTGATTCACTCAGTTTTTCAACTAAATATTTTGTATGTAAAACGAGAGGAAATTGTGTTTCAATACATTTTGTAAAAAAGTATTTTTTTTTTAAGTTTTCTTAAACATATTAATTTTATGTGATTGAACCATTATTCTGATAACCAATGAACAATTTTTAAGGAATGTATAAAACTACATATCATACTGGATTCGGAAAACTATAAATTAAGTTTCTGAATATCTTTTTTGTCCAAAAATTATCAATAACTCATTAAAAAAAGAATTGACAATCTAAGAGCAGCCATAATAGATTTTCATGTAATTAATATAATTTAGTTCTAAATAACAGAACAAGTTACATACCATGTTGCTTTTCAAGTTTAGCATAAAACATGCCATGATAGCATGACTTAATTTATTAATACGGCTTTGAATTAAACATGGTCCTAATATTGGTTGATGCGGCTTACAGATACGAATGACATACAGTTGCTTTACTTCTACATCAATTTCGTTGGTTAATACAGCTTTGTAGGTTATTTACACTTGTAGGTATTTGGAATTAGGTTTATACAACTAATTTACTCGGGTGAATAACTTGATCAATCCAGCTTCACTTGATTTAAAGATTAAACATAACTGCATACCTGATTTCTCTCTAAATGTTAGAAGGAATGAATAATTTCGTAACAATTATTTAACACATGTGTTCCATTCCTTCATCTCTATATTAAGTTACATGGTAATTTTAGTTATTATCACGTACCGCAAGAATGGGAATAGTTAATGTAAACAGTGTCAAAACATCTTCAATGTAAATACACAATTATTTGCAAGGAAGATTTTAGCGAAGAAATTATAACTAATAATAAACTTAAATACTGTATTTAACTAAAATACTATGTATGTATATACTTTGTATGTATTTTTGTAACAAAAATGACGAATTATAATTGGTATTTGTCATGAAAACATTTATTCCTCTTTTTGAGTTTTATTTTATTTTAGCCAGATTTTTCTCAAATTTGAAAGAGAAAGATAAAATATAGTATAAATAATTTCTCCAGATTTTTCTGAGAAGCTAACATAAAAAGAAATTACAATAAAAACTATACGTGCTATTTTTAATTAAAATAGTTTTTTCTCTTTTTTTTTGTCTGTAACCCAACAATCGATTTGTATTGGGTCATTGCAAACAAATCGTGAATTCAACACCTAATTTAGGTAAATATTATTTAATCTCATTTGTAAAGTGGCTTAGCCATTTCTAGGAATAGAAACAATAGCCCCCCGGACTGGTCTAGTGGATAATGCGACATCGCAAATCAGTAGATTTCGAAGTCGAGAGTTTTAAGGTTCTAATCCTAGTAAAGGTGGTAACTTTTATATACGGATTTGAATTCTAGATCGTGGATACCGATGTTCTTTGATGGATAGGTTTCAATTAACTACACTTCTCAGGAATGGTCGACCTAAGATTGTACAAGACTACACTTTATCCGCATTCATACATATCATCCACATTGAACCTCCGAAGTAATACCTTACGGTAGTTCTGGAGGCTAAACAGAAAAAAGAAGGAATAGAAATAATGCCATGCTAAATTTATTTATCGAGCAAAGACAGAAATGAAATGATTTCTTGTTTCTTTTTTCACTAAACTACGGATATAGTATTGCATATTACCTCAGAGAGTGACTTGACATCCAGCTCTACAAATGACATATTCATTCTATTCACTAAAGAAACATGTTTTGTAATGAAGAAGTGTAATTACTCTAAGAGAAAGAATTCTGTTTTATGCCACATAAACCTCAAATATTTTAATTGAGAGTGTTTGATTTCTTAATTATTGCAAAATTATTCTATCCCCCATAAAAGTTTTCATATTTAAATCTGAGTATAATTTGGCAGTAAGTCTAGCAGCAGTTGGTTTTGATAAACAAAATATTCTTAAATTACTTTCAGGTTTGGAATTAAATTCGTGGCAGAGTGGTAGGGATTTTGCCTTACATCCGAAGATGCCGGATTAGAATCTTGCTCAGCAATGGCATTTTTCATACGCTACAAAATTTTCATTACATATTCTCATGTTATTAAAGAAAGTATTAGAGCAATGGCTAAAAATTTGCTTCTATAATACTTTGTAACATACTGTTGTCCAGTAGTCTTTCCAATAATTTTGTGATACTCTGCCATATCAATGACCCCTTCTTCAGTGTACTCGTAATATATGGCTAAATAATGAAAATCTGTATTATGAAGATAAATAAACTGTCATGGATGGCCTTGTACTTTGATTCAGTTCATGTGCCCGACCAGTATCACAGTTGTAAGAAAAATTGAAAAATATTATTTAAAAAAATAAATACTGTGAATTATGGAACAGATACACTAATTCATTGGTTTGACCGGTTATTTATCTATATATATATATATAT
Source organism: Zanna intricata (assembly GCA_010016005.3). NCBI lineage: Eukaryota > Metazoa > Arthropoda > Insecta > Hemiptera > Fulgoridae > Zanna > Zanna intricata. Next base: position 1,640 of record JAAAKQ030083906.1, on the reverse strand, counting down.
AAAAGGCAATGTTTGTATGTGTGTCCGCTATAGATTAAAAACCTACTGGACCAATTTACGCGCTGTTTTTTGCAAAATGATCCTCATTGTCCGGAAAAGATTGGAAGCTATTGAAATCCATAATCTGACCGGTAGAAAAAAAGAATGTTAGGGGATGTTTTAAATCGACTTCTGTGTCGTAATGTTCAGTTGTTTAATGTTTGATTAAACTTTCAATTGACACATATATAAAGAAAAATCTATATATATAGATTTGAGTGCGTATATATGTATAGCAATAACGAGGCATTATAGCTAGAAATATAAAAGATTGACCTCCGTCAACAGGTAGATAATTAAATAAAAACCAAATATATCATATTTTTATTTTAAAAATTAACTTTCTTTAAAAAATCAGACAAAAATATCTTAATGACATAAAATACCTGAAAGCTACTTCCTTTAATACTCTTAAAAAGCATATACAAAACAAAATTAAAATGAAATAATCATTCTCAAGCGATTATATTTATCTCTCCAGGTAAAGAAAGAGAGTAAAATATTAAAAAGGAACGTAATTTTTTTATCTTAGCCAAACATTTAAACTCAATAAAAAAGGAAAAGAACCAAAAAGTGTATTAAAATTATTTAAAAAAGAAACGAAATAAGACGCTCAGGCTGATAATCCCAACCAAAAACTAAGAAAAAAATAGTAATCTATCTACATTAAATAAAAAAAAAGTAAAAATGATGAATAAAACAAAATAAAAAAAAAATTAATTATTTAAAATCTAATTATATTTAATATATATCAATATTTAAAAAAATATTTCAAAGTTAATTTATTATTGACGCTCTGTTTTATTGGTAATTCTCTTATTGTAAAATAAAATTTAAAATACTTACATTTTAGGGTTATATTCCTTCTCAAACAAAATCCAATTTCAAGTTGGTGAATGCAATTTTTCGGTTGGTTTCCGTTCAAGAGTATGAACAAGGATTTGTTCGGAGTTTAAATATATAGATCTACTAAATTACATTCGTTCATCTATCATGATTTAATTAATTTCCGTTGTAATTTCTTATATAATTTCCTTCAATTTTGAATTTCTAAAATATTAATGAGTAGATTATGAATTAATAATTATCTTACTTACAATAACAATCATTAATATTAATTGTTGTTAGTAATTGATTTCACGTTTTAAAATCAGTTTTATATTAATGAAAAAGCAATTATATGTTTTTAAGAAATCTTAATGGGTACAATAAATGAGATATATGTAGTTATTAATTTATAGATATTAATTTCAATTTTATTTTATAAAACTATTGTTTACTAATTATTATAGGTTTTGTAGGTAATTAAAATTCGGAACTACTTTCACTATAAGTAAAGATGATCAATTGTTAGTTACGATGAATAATATATAAGGATATATTGACATCCTTAAAGGTTTATTAACTGCAACTTTGTGAAATTAGCATTCTTATGTGCTACAAAATATCATGCCTGGTGGAGAGACAAGAAGAAATTAAAAAGGCCACTTAAATTTTTCTTACAAATGTAAGTAATTTGGGATATATATGAATGTAAATGAAGTGTAATCTTGTACAATCTCAGGTCGACCACTCCTGAGAAGTGTGGTTAATTGAAACCC
>JAAAKQ030083895.1:0-14950 GCA_010016005.3 Zanna intricata | reverse complement strand
CCTGAAAAGTGTGGTTAATTGAAACCCAACCACCAAAGAACACCGGTATCCACGATCTAGTACTCAAATCCGTATAAAGAAAACTACCTTTACTAGGATTTGAACCTTAGAACTCTCAACTTCAAAATCAGTTGATTTGCGATGTCACGTTAATCACTAGACCAACCCGATGGGCTACAGTACAAATGTTAAACGGCAAAACTATAACGGCAGTACGCGACCTGAAATACTCAAAAACGCTAAAAATGAAAAAGTCATTTTCAAATGACATCTCATGCCTGGCTTAGATAAAATGCTGGGAGAAATGATTTCTTGTTTCCTTCTATACGTTAGGTGAAACTAACTTCTTTCTTTTTCATCATCGTTACATTATTGTTCCTGAGGTGCTTCACAAGTATCACTGGCATAATAAAAACTAGTAGAGGTTATAAGTGACAAATTAATATGCATCTTTCTAGAAAAACAACGGTAGTATAGAAACCGGTTTAACATGGTAAGGAAAATTACGTTATCGAATGCATCACATTAAGAACGGGTAGTGGTGTGTTTTGTTCAACAGGATTTTTTAGAAAAACTGTGATAATAGTTTATCACAGCAAAATGATAAAATACTAAATTACTTAATTACTCGTAAAAAGAGAGGTGGAATAATACGCGTTTTCATTTAAGAATAAATAAATTTTAATAAAAAGTATATCGCCCAGGCAAAGACGCTACCACTCCGCCACGGAGGCCGGCATTATGCTTCCACTGCCATCGTTAAAATGATCTTTCCAATAATTAATTAAAAATGCAATTAAAAGATTTTCTTTTACAGAAGCAATAGTGATGAAATTTTAAACGATAAAAAAATAACCTAATAAGACTAATAAAAAAAAGTACCCGTGATTTTTTGCGTCCGTTTAATATGCATTCAAAAACGCTCAACTAATCTGTACTCAAATAATTTTCATTATCATCCTCTGAATTGTGAATTTCTATTTTGTAATTATTTTTTATATTAGAACCTTCACGTATTTACCTTAATATTATTTTACGTTCTTATATCTTAAATAACTAACATGGACTTCGATCACATCTATTTTCATTTTATAATTAATCTGTAATTTTTTTACGCAAAAAAATTACTCAAAGATCTACTCTTCAATTGAGTAAGATCTACTCTTACTCAAGATCTTTGAAAAAGATCTACTCTTAGTTTTCCTACGGTTTTCCTTGAATCATCCAGATAAATGCTGAGCTACTAGCCTACCTATTCATTCCTGACACGATAGATATAATGCATTATTTTGTGCCGATCAGAATAAAACTATTTATTTATTTTTAATATCAAATTTTCCCACAATTTAATAAAATAAATATGAAAAACCGTCTGTTTTTTGTGGTACGATGCGTCATCGCCTTCTAAATATCCCGACGAAGTACGCGAACCGGTACCCACGCTTCCGTAAGTCGAAGTCATTCTAAAAGCTTCTTGACTATAATTACACTAGTTCGAAGACCGTCACGCACTTACATACCACTTAAAAATTCTATAACTACAAAGAAGTTGAATTCGGGTAATATTTTATTTTAGCGAAAGTGAAACTTTGGTAAATACAGATAAATAAAAAGATTAGAATTTTTAATTTACCAAATATAGATGGAAACGATTTATATTTTTCGGTACGAAACAGTGATCTGACAACCTATTATTTATTTTAAAAATTAGTTGTCTTTCTGAACATTATTGAGATATAAGTAACGTTTTTACTTAAGTTTTGTTTCGCGATTGTTGACAATGTAAACTTTCTTATAAATTTAAAATAAAATGATTCTATTAAAAATGTTTAACGAAAAACATCGTTTTTCGTTATCGTTTTTTTGTACATCGTTTAAAATACAATAATTTGTATAATTATAAAAATAAATTTGTAATGAAAATTAGAATTACATCGTTTAAGAATGAAAAAAGTATAAATAAAAATATAACCAGTGTTAAACGAAAAACTAAAGAAATTATTCGTGTAACAGGGGCTCGCCTTAGCACACCCACACCGAATGAAATCCAGATTGGATCGCAGCCGCGTGTTCCTAACACAAGATAGCTCTAATGAAGTAAAGGTTTAAAATTAACGTAAACAAACAAATGTGAGGAGAAAGAAAGCGAGCGAGTGAGAGAGCCTGAGTGTGAGGAGGGGAGAGCATGATAACCTCTATTAGCTAGGAATAGACAAAGTATTCTTGGAGCGAGATATTAAGCACCTACACAGCTTTTCATACCTCGACTGTACTAATTCAATCTATATTCAAGATTGAAAAAAAATTGAGTCTATTTCAAAAAAAGAAATAAGCAATTTTTTTTTTTTTTAACGAAAAACTGCTAATAAAGTTTGTTCACTATACTGACAGACTATAAACTACACCAAAAAACTTTTATTCTGTAATAACCAAAAACACAAACCCGGAACTAAATCCCGTCAAACTTATTTACATAATACATTTTTAACTAAAAAACATTTATATTTTTTTATATTTTACTTCAACATCATAAATTCGATGAAATATTTATTCAAATAAAAACTGATTTATTTACAAGCTTATTATAACAAATAGACCGATTTCAATATTAATGTAAAATTTTTTTTCCATGAAAAATTAAGTTGTCTACGTAGCATATCTTTTCTTAATGCTCTTACCATTTTTAGGTAGATTTCATAAGAAAACTACTTAGTTTAATCGGTACCATTATTGAACTTAGCTTTTCACATGCCCGAGACCCCAAAACCACCGTCAGTTCAAAAGTTTATATAAACATACATATATATATATATATATATATATATAAATTTCAGTTTCTTGTGGATACGATAACTGCCGTAAATTTGCGACAATCACTTTCAAATTGATACATAAAATATAACGACCCAAAATCTCAGTCGAGTTCGTTAATGGGAAAAATCGGACCACGGGGATGGAAATGGGGCTTTTTCGAAAAAAATTTCGCAATAATTTCTTATTAAATAAAATATGGAATCCGTTTAAAGTTCCTGCTATTCTTTGAATAAGGACCTAAAACTTATCTAAGTAAAGTTTTTACATCACCAACCATCGGCCCAGGGGGTTGAAAAAATGGGGTTTCGAAGACAAAAAAAAAATCATACATTCCTTAACAGACATAGTATCGAATCAGTAATAAGTGGTCGTTAGTCTTCTAAACATACATCATTTACGTCCTTTCTATATATTACTTGCATCTATCTTTACCACGATGCAGGTTTTCATCTTTGTGTTTCTTTCGAACAAGTTTGTTTTCCATACGGATAGCGTCTTTCATGTCGAAATAATTATTTTTTTTTAAATTAACGGAATTGTAACGGGAGAACCTCGAGTACGATCTCGAGGTACTCTTGTTTCAGGAGTCGCAGACGGTTGGGGTTAGGGTGGTCGAATTCCACAGCGTTGATGTTATTCGATCTCGTGGGGGGCGGCCGCTCTCAACGATCGAGGTCGGCTCAGACTCGTTGGAGTCAGCTGGATGTCCCACTTGTCTGACGAGCAATTCTCCCTCATGCGAGTCACGAGGGGTTTGCTCGATGTCGTGCTGTTATCGGGATACTTCCAGCTTGAATGAAGTATCGATGATTTGCTGGCACTAAATCATCGATATCCTCAAATCGAGAATTCTCGACAGTCTCCCGGCACCAAAGTGCTGGTGGCCCTAGATGCTAAGGCCAAGTCTCTCACCGGAGGATCACGACTCACTGACCCCAGAGGCGCTGGTCTCGAACAGTTAGTGAAAGCCAGGAACCTTTACTTGATCAATGATGCTGAACAACCGCCAATTTTCTCTTGCGACCTGGGAGAAAGTTACATCGACGTTACCTTGGTGACAGGTCATTTGCTTAGATGTACATTTGCTTAGTTGGACTGTCCGGTCCAAGGCCAGTGTCAGCGATCATAGGCTTATATCCTATGAGATCGCTTATGGAGGCGGTCCAAGAGCCCAAGATTCAGGTCCCTATAACCCCTAAGGGGTTTGGATCAGCACAGGCTGCGGCGCGAGTGCACAGATGCAATACAGGGGTTGGAATGGCGAATAGAGCGCAGAGAGGAAGTGGAATTGATGGCTGAACAATTCGGGCCATCAAGACTGGCTGCAACAGGGTCCTACGGCAGCCTCGGCCAGTGGACGGATCACTGTGCGGTAGCCAGTCCGCTGATCTACGAGTGCCTGGAGCAGTCATGACCGCCGCTTCCGGGCGTCCGTCTGTTAATCGCAGGCAGAGGCTCAGGAAAAAGTAGTAGTCCTCTGACTTGAGCGTGCTGCGCAGAAGACTTAGGACCGCAAGAAGGCGGTACTAGCGCTGCCCCCTAACGGGCACCATCTTCGATGACGTGCGTGCTGGGTACCTGCGGATCTATCGGCACGCCCGTAATGAGTATGTTAATGCCATCAAGAAAGCCAAACTCAAGGCTTGACAAGTTTCCATGCGAGAGCTGCAGAGCAACCCCTGGCAACTCGCAAAATCATGGTACCGGCCAAGGCCCCCAAGGTCAACCCCCATATTAAGAATAAAGGCTGTATCATCAGCCGAGTTAGAATTCATAAGTACCTAGGTGTTTTGTTTGATGAAAAGTTGCTGTTTAGCAATCACATTAGGCAAGTAGCGGCGGACGCGTCTCTGTGATGCACAAAATTAGGCGAATTGCTCGGAAGGACTATTGACTGTCGGACCGTCAATTGTACATGGTGTACCGAGGTGTCTTCCAGAGTATAATCTCTTACACTGCGCGCCCGTTTGAGCGCATAGGTTGGATAGAAATAGAGAGCTTCTTCAAAATTTAAGGAGTGCCCAGCGCAGAGCCCTTACAATATGCTTTGGTATGCTTAAAACAACCTCCTTCGAGGCTACTATTGTATTGGGGGAGGCTCTCCTAATCGATTTAGTGGTGAAAGTTCGAGCGGCCATGTGGAGATTGCGAAAAGGCAGGGAGGTCGAGGTATTTGGGATTTCGAGCCGGGCTTGTACCGGAGCGGAACGGCGATCACAATGCACCGGATCCAAATTTCGAACAGCCCATCTCCCGCCTGCGGAGGAGGCTTAACGGCCTCGCGATAGAAGCATGGCAGAAAGAATGGAACACCACGACTAAGGGAAAGTCCTTGTATAGGATTATACAGAACTTGGGAGATGGTACACCTCTGGTTTATTTTTAAGGGGAACGGGAGACCAAGTGATCATCAACCACGTCAATTTGAACTAATAACTGTTCAGGTTCCGCCTAGCAGCTGATGAGCTGTGTGTCTGTGGGGAGGTCCAGTCAAGTGAACAAACGATATTCGACTGCTCCGCTCTTGGAGGAGCCACAGCTCGGGCCACCCTGTAGCTTAGAGGTCAAAGGCAAAATTGGCCGCTCACTAACGGCAAGTCGATGTGGCGAGAGCCGCATTGTCGGCCCGTGTTGGGAGTTCCTTGATACGGTTGCTATGTTCAACCGGCATCAGTAATTTACTTAGGGATAAGACTCCTACCGCGCTGCTGTGGGGAGCTACTCTCGAGAACTGGCTGGTCATCAGCCAATTATAGCTTCAAGCGCTATAATATGGTGGACAGGCACTTGCTGATATGCAGCGACCTAGGCGTGGCAGCGAATTGCTGTCTTGATGATATAAATTACTATTTATTGACAGATCATATATTCTTTTATATATAGACGGGTTGCACCTACCCAATTTAGTTCTAATATATGACAAGTGAATGGTGGGACACGAAGCAAGTGGTGGTATGCACCACGCTTATTCCGTTTACACAGATAGGTTATCTCCAAGAGCGAATTAAGTTTAGGTCTCTTAAATGTTCCGAGGCACAGTTGCCCATCGTGGCACAAACATTCGGTCTTATTCTCTATGGCGACCGAATTGGGTGGTGGCGGGAGAAATGCCAGAAAACCAATAACAAAAACATTAGAAATTTAACTCCAGAAATTGACATTAACGAATCGGGATTTTCCGTTAGTGATCAGTACATGCCTACTTTTTACTCGTAGTTATAGTTTAATAGTTTATAAAGAAAAACATTTTTACAATCAGAGGTTAATAATTATTAATAAATCAATATATTTAAATAATTTTTTTTTTTTTAAATGGAGATGAAGTCTGATTCGAACTGATGTGCCTTTCTTGTAAGATCCAAATATTTCATTAATTAAAATTTTATTTGGCTTTAATTCTGGAACCAATGAAAACAATTACCACTTCAGATCCAAATTTTTTTGGATCGTAGGCTTTTTTGGACTTTTGGGCCAGTAAATTGCAATCAAAAGGGGAGGTGCACATCTAGATGTTACAATAATTTTAAATCCAAAACGTCAACATCCTATGGCTAATCTTTTTAGTTATGCGACATACATACATACGTACTTACAGACGTCACGCTGGATCTAGTCAAAATGGATTCAGGTATGGTGAAAATGGATATTTCCGTTGAAATCTGAAAACCGATATTTTTCGCGATCACAATACTTCTATTACGTCGTACAAGGAAGTAAATACGAGTATATTATTAATATATGTTTCGCATATATATCTATGTGTAATAACAAGTATACACCTGACTACCACAAGACATGTACTAACGAATCGGATTTTCCGCTAGTGATCTCGGTTCATTCCGGTGCTAAGCTAAGGGAAACGGGGACACACGCACGCACGCACGCGTGCGCACACACACACACACACAAATGCCCTTCAATAGGGTAGAATAAGGAACAGCTGACGGTCAGCTAAATAAGCATCTATAAATTAATTACGCATACATCAGAAACCCCGAACTTTAATTTTAAATGTTCGTGTTTTGTAAGGCTTTAAAAGCCACTCGGTTAAAATACGTAATAGCTGCCAAGCTATAACAGTCAATGGTAGATTGGAATTGTCATTAAAACTCTTTATAATATAAAATACAAACAACACAAAGAGATCCTATTAAAATCATACGTACCGATAGACTTTAAAATTTAATTAAAAATACACACTCCATATAAACTATTGACTAATGGGTACGTTAAAGATTTTAATTATTAAGAAGATAAGAACTCATATTGCGACTAATAATTTGCTGAAGTTATATCTTTGGCGTTGGGTTCGGAATAATAATTTTTATTTATTTTCTATTCCTATCGTGTAAATTGCAATCTGTTCAACAAATGAACAATAAGCGACCCTACAACCCGATGAGAAGAGAATTGCGTGTAAATGTGGTGTAGTCTTGTATAGCCTCAGATTGACTGTCCCAAGACGTGTGATTAATGTAATTCCACTGTCTAGTATTCAGATCCATATAAGTAACCAACTTTTTAACCAGGATTTGAACCTCAGAACCTTCGACTTCGAAAATCAGATGTTAAACGGTAAAGAGTCGAATACGGTCTTACTTTATCTCCCAATTATTATTCTGTTAGTGTAAAAAAAAAATTCTTGACAGAAATTTATAGTGAAAAATCTTCCGTAAAAAGAAGTTTTTTAACTACTTTCTTAACCTAACACGTTCGTGTGAAAAATATTTTTCTTAAAACGTGATTTACTCATTGTTCTCGCTAAATGTGGCAACTATTTTTCTGTCATTTTTCAAATCAAAAAGAAAAAAACAAGTTTTAATCATGAAAAGCTGATGTGTATAATAATGGAAAGTAATCATTTCCATTTTACCGTTTAAACAACGGAGATGAAATGGTATTTAAATAATAATAACATTAACATACGCTTTTTTTTTTCTTTGCAATTACTGAAAAGATAGTAGAACAATTAGATAAATGATTAAACGGTGGAGAAATTATTTAATATAATAAACTGAAGTTCAAGTTGGCAGCCCTAACATAAAGAATTTCTATTATTATACCCCTTTAGTTTATTTCAAAATATCGGAACCGTTTGAAAGATATACCATGGAGTAATAAAATTAGTATTTTAAGTTAAACAGCAGAACCGGCGGAAATTTATTCGCGGATATTAAGACGGTACGGTAAAAGTTATTAATCATGCATATTGTGTACAGGTGGATCGAAAAGTTTAAATCGGACTGAACAAGGATCATCGATTTTAGTCGTAGCGAAACACCGATAGAAATTTCGTTTTGACGCTGTGATCGTATTAATGATCTTATTCGGTAGGATAGACGCCGTTATATTATATATAATAAATTGAATTACCGCAGAACATGTCAAGGCGGGTTATGAGACGATCGACTCAAATCACAAATCAGTAAGGAATTTAAACAATGATTTTTGGAGGAAGGTAATTTTGATCGCGTAATAACTCGTATTCGAATACCGAACTCAAGAGTATGAAATGGAGACGTGAAAAAAATTCAAAACCAATGGATCAGCCAGTAAAGTGATGGGTAATTGTGTTTGGGACTATAAACGCCCAATTAATTCCGATTATTTGGAAGAACAACGTACGATCAACAGCGGTTTCCGGATGCTAGAAAATGAAGTAAAATTCACATTAAGGATGAACATGCCGGTTCTCTCTCAACAAGCGTAATCCTTCTACACTATATACATATATCGCCTGTCCACCGTGCTGCTCAAAAGAACTGGAAGCTAATTAAAAGTCGGGTCACGAATTGTTACCGCATCCATCTTACAGTTCCGATCTTGAACCATCAGATTCTTGTTTTTTTTTTGGTCCTCTTACGAGGTTTTACGTGACACCGAGTTTGACGACGAGCAGGTCAAGAGCGGCTCAGAAATAGAGGTGAAAATTTCTTTACTACTAGAATAAGAGAGCTAATAGAAGGAAGAGACAATAAATGTTAAAAAGTAACTTAGTTTTATTGTCGCTGAATAAATAATCATTTTTCTTCGGTCATTTTTGTTTTTAATTACTGAACCAGCCGTATTTGTGATTAATTTTTTTTTTTTCATTGTTTTAAATTGTGTTTCCAAATTTCCTTATAGTTTTGTTATTATTTTATTTCCGTAACAGTTATTTTCAAGAAATTTGTAAAATTGGTATAAATACTACTAAATCTGTGGAAAATTTTTTTTTTTCACTTTCCTTAAATGCTAATAACCGTAATTTATATATATATATATATATGTACGTAAAAGAACGTGTCATGAACGATTCATAATCAACGCCCACAAAAACTACTGAAGATAAATTGTAGAACATTTGTATATACATTCCCCTTCTTTCTTATGACATAAGCGCACAATAAGAAAGGAGTTTTTAAAAATTCCGAGTTAAAATAGATTTTGAATTTTTTTTTTAACTATTTTTTTTTTTTTAATTTATCGGTAGTAAATAAAAATATCAACTTGATTTTTGGTGTGTGTAATGTTCATGCGAAATTTCTAAAAACCGAGTTACAGATTTTTCGAAATTCAATTTCTTCACCGAAAGCGGTGAAGAAAGGTAAAAAAAAAATGTTTGAACAATGATTGCAAAATTTCTCCGTTCCCGAATATACCAAACGAGATATTTACTAGATTTGGAGTCGCAAACGTCTTCGAATAAATACCTAAAAACCATTTTCGGATTTTTTTTCGACTGGCTGCACCCGCCATTGGTTAACTGATTAAAAAAACATAAAATATTGACCAGGGACAGAACCTCCTGGCTAGACGGGAAAGGCGAGCGAAGCCAGCCCTGACCGGCTAAACGTCCCCTGACCGCAACGGGAAACGTAAGTAACCGTATGGGGCTGGCTATATGGATTAATGAAGATAGCATATGCTGAAAAACCCTAAATCTCCCGTTCACTTACCTATTTAACTATATGTTTTCCTTTAATATAGTTATTTTTCACCTCGAATACTTCGTACTATTTGTGTTTTCTTTTCAAAATACTTTGTATTCTTGAATAATTACTCATTTTTTCTAATTCAAAAAATAAAATAGGGCTGGCGTCAAGCAATTAATTTTTGTGTTCACGTTCAAATTCTGGTCATCTATTTCGCGAGCAAAGCTGTAAGGAAAAATGCAAGTATGTATATATATATATATAATTAAATTACGTCATTACTTTATAAAGTATTTTTTTTAAATTTATATTAAATTTAATATGTATCTTTCGGAAATAAATTTAAATTTAAGAATTATCTGTTACATCGGTACTTCGTGGAGGAGGATATACTGTAACAATCTCGTAAAAACATAGATCTCCACTGTTGATCGCAACGCGCTCACTGTAAAATTATCCTATAAATTCATTCAAAACGTAATACTGATATTATTCATTGTTAGGGAAATTTTCTTACTCAGCCGAGAGACCCAAAATGAACCGGAACAATCACAAAAGATTACGTATTACATCAATTAAAGAGAAAAAAAAGTTTTTTCAATTTCAGCGTACATTCGAATGAAATATTAATAAAAAGAATAAAGCCTTTATTTACTTTTCCTTCAGTGGTGTTTTTTTTTTAATAATTTTAGTAGCAAAATGAAATCGCTTTATTGAAAAAAAGGAATACAATAAAAAAAAACACTTTTTTTCCTTTTATTTCTAAAATGAATTGAGCTATTTCAGCAAGGATACAACACGATCAGTAGACATTTTATAAATTATTAATACATTTATTATTTTAATTATCACAAAATCTGAACTCGATGCTTAAAGAACAAATCCAATTAAGAGATCGATAAAAGAAAAAGAAAACGACTTAAAACATTTGAACACTGCAACCGAAAAAACTAAGAATCGTTTTGTAAATTCTGTTAAACGTAATACATATTTTTAACACCGACTATTTCCAATAATCACTTCTTTTTTTTTAGATACGATTAAAAAATCTATCTTCAAAATAAGATCCTAAAAAGCACATTGAAAATTACGATAGTACTATAATACGAACACCGTAGAGGCTATTGTGTTCAATTACTGATGCCCCGCTATAAAAATATACAAAAATAGTCGAAGACTGAATAAGACCGCCAGCCAAAAAGGCGATTTGATTATCAAACTGTTTCGAGGAAATATAACGCACACTATTTATCAGAAAGATCTATTTTATTTACGATACATGAACGAGAAAACCATAAAATCAGAGCTTAATTTTTTTTTTTTTGGAGACGCACGTATATTACTTAAAAAAAATTAATCAGAAAGTTTAATATTAGAAATCTGTATGAAAAAAAAAAATAGGAACCGAAAGAGAAAAAAAAAAGGAGAAGGCTTTACATGTATAAAAGCCTTTCATCTGTATAAAAGTATAAAGTCCACGTTTGCGCAAATCTGATTTCAAAACTTATTTCGGCTGTAACAATAGCTAAATACACAAAAGTAATGGCAGGGAGAGTAATTATAGCTTCCGGAGAATAATAGGTTCGGGAGATTATAATTCGATAAAAAAATTTAACATTCTATTAATCTCTTTTGGAAAGACCCGATACAACTTCAATAAATGCAAACGCACGCACAAACAAAACAAAAAATAAATGGGAAAACGTGTCTTACCAACATTATTGATTATTAATCGAAACAGATATTTTTTTATAAAACGGTAGTTCGGAAATAACACACATTTATACGAAATTTTAAATTCATTTTTTGCAATTAATGATAGAATGATGATATTTTTATTTATTTTTTTTTTTTTTTTAATGATGATCTGCCGATGATATTTTTCTTTTAGCTGAAATTAAAAATAGTTTATTCTAAGGAAATAATCCACAATAATATTGATTCGTTACAAGATAGAAATTTAATTTGAAAAGAAATATAAAAACGAAACAAAAAATACGACGAAAGAAACACAGATAATATTTGGAAAAATGTCGGTCAGTAAATACTGAAAAATTGAATATACGCAAAGATAACAGAAACTAGTGAGCCCGTCTCTGCGTATAAAAGGAATTTAATAGGACAAAAGATAACATTAAATGTTGCGCTATACGGTTAATAGAAATTGGATAACAGCAAAGTCGAGTAATTTTTAAAAATAACACGGGTCGATAAAAGTTCGAGATGGAGGTTTCAAGACCGAATCGAAGAAAGAATAAGCCTCATGCAAAATCTTACAAGAGTTAATCGGTCGATATTAAGATATCCAGACTTATCGATTAATTAATTAAACGGTTCCTGGTACCTAACTTAATATTAGTTTACATATATGTTTTCAAAAAAGCGGTTCGGACGTAATAATAGTTCCTCGAGTTTACGCCGGTTTTATTTCGTTCTGTATCGAAACATTACAAGAGCATTAACATATTAGTTGCTTTACTACTTACTATTTAAGTAGAAATTATACTTTGCGACTCTCGATAGGAGACCGAATGCGATCGCTGCTAAAAGCATATATGGTAACTTGTGTTGTTTTCTTTTCAACTGTACTTTATGTATATTTTTGAAAAATTATTTTAACTTTTTACTTTGCCAGTTATATAGCTCTCTTTTTCCGTTTAGCCTCTGGAACTACCATAAGGTATACTAGAGTACATAAGGTATAAGCTATAGGGTATACTAGATAAGGGGGAAAGATTGATAATCAGGGGAAATTCTGCAGGTCGGTGTTTTTTTTTTCAGATCTTGAAGTTTCACGACCTCCCTCTGGTCTAACCAAAAAACACAACTTTAGAATCGAGCGATTATGGAACGCTGTATGTAGGTACGTATATATATTTGTTGCCTGTTTTTCTTTTGACATCTCTGAACCGGATGGACTGATTCAGATGAAATTTGACATGATTTCTGTATACGGGATGATGATGCAGATTTAATTTTGTAACAACTCATCAAAGATTTTACGAGACCCGTAACTAAAACTTTTACACAAAAGGTAGGTAAATTATTCCACTAAAGAAGATTTTATGCCCCGAAGATAAATAAGATACTTTGTGAAGTTATTTGGTCTTATTCTAAACCCCATAATGGAGTGAAGGCAGAAAACCTTTGTTTTCTTTGTTTCTGGACTCGAAGTCACATTTTTGTACTAATTAGATGATTTTATTACATTAGTGAATCACTTTGGCTATGTATTTCAGCAATTTCATTCAGAGAGGGACCTAACTGTTCTGATTTTTTCACCAGTCATCGTTTTCTTTGATTTCCTAGATTAACCGATTTTTATGAAATGCTATGCGACTTCTGACTTCTAATTAATAGTAATTTTTGCCATTTAATTTTGATTACAATCGGTCAAGAGATCGGGAAGATGCAATCACCACGGGTATCATATCTCAAAATTTTAAGAGCAGAATAATTTTTTTGACATAATTTCTTACCGGCATACTTACGTTATACATCAATGTTACAATTAATTTTCTTCCAAATAGCAGTACCTCGAGGACGTAGCCAGAACTGCATTATTTTCGCGGCCAAGACGGGAAAAGTTATGCAACCTATCGCCAACTTTTTTTCTGTTTTTATACAATGTTATTTTTAAAAAGTTATTTGTTAGTTTTTTATCCTACATTTATTGAAACAAAAATATTGATAAATAAATAAAATGTAAAAAAATGCGCTAGTAAATTATAAAAAAAATCTTTTATTATGATAAAAATAATAACGATGAATACGAATGATGTTCATATTCAGGTCGGGTTACATTATTTATTCGTAAATTATAACCTGAAACATAATTCATTAGAGAAAGAATTCAACAAAACGGATGGAGAAAAATAATGGAAGGAAAGAAATGTAAGCAGTAAAAACAGGAAACTTCGTTTCTGAGGAGACACAGATTAAAATTAATAAGAAAATAATTAAAAAATAATAATGAAAAAGAGATATTACAAAATTAGCGTAGAAAGAAGAGGAGTGTATAAATGCATTCAACCAGTCAAAAAAAAAAAATTAACAAACTTAGAAATCAACAACTAAATATATTCGATACTATAATCAACCTACTGTACGTAACCTGACATAAATCGATCCCTGAAACTTCATAGCCATCCGCAAGAATAAACATACCGCTAATCCTGTATTATTACAACTCTTCGTACTTGGTAATTCCCACTCATTCCTCACGAGTCAAGTTTTACAACTGCCTTGTTGAACCGAATATACTGTAGCATATCGATATTCCAAGTTCACAGAAAAGCAACAAATATTTAGGTCTACAGGTGACAGTATAATTCTACTTATAAAATAGATTGGCTGTATAGTGTGAACACGATTACTATCAGAGAAAGCAAGATTGGTCGAGGTCTCTTATATTTTTAAATGCTTCAAATCCGTCACTAGCTTCAAAAAACCAGGAGATGAATGTAACAATTAATGTACTTATTTCTTTAAAGAATTAAGCAACAGTGGGGGTACATATTTCCACTCAGTAAGGGAATTATCTAAACATTGCGATTCTTAATACGAACATAATCTTGAGCAAACTACAGATTTTTTTAATTGAAAATAGATTTTAAAAACAAGGTTAATGACGGTAAAAAGTAAATTTTTAACTAATTTATAATCTCATAAATGTGTTTTAAAACTATGACTATAACGGATACTGCCCTATCTTTTATTAGTTTTAATTAGACGAGAACACATGCCAACTAAAAGTTATCAACACGACCTCTATAAATTGTACTTATTATTATTTAATAATAATATTAAACACACTGTAACAAATGCATACACAAAATTTAAAATAATACCCTCTTATCAAAAAATACATTAATATATTAATTTAATTAGCCGGCGTTTTTATTGATAACAAACAAATCAAAATGTGTAATTTTTTTATATTTCATTCGATTCGTATTATCTTTGCTTTTTGTTTACCTTAACCGAAGATCAAAAATTATATACTGCATTATTCATAAACGGCGATTCATTTTTTCAATTCAAAAGAAAGAAAAATACATTTAAATCCATTTTAATTATATTAAATTTTTTTCTGAAGATGCTTAACAAAACTTTAATATTGTTTAGTCAATAGTGGTCAATAGTGGCACCGGGTATTGACCAACTTGACCCGGATATATTTTTCCATCTGCTGCCAGTCATAAGAGAGCCGCTTGGCAGGC